>BPLR01019200.1:0-160528 GCA_021605095.1 Caerostris extrusa | reverse complement strand
GGCCACATCTATCGTGATGTTATTCTGGAACAACATGTACGTTTGTTTCGGGAGCCATGGGTGCTGGAATTTCTGTTTATGGACGACAACGCCCCGTCCTCACCGTGCAAACATTGTAGACGAATGCCTTCACTTGAGGATATCACCCGTATGGATTGGCAAGAAGCTACCACCGGACATGAACCAATAGAGCATGTGGATATGCCGGGCTGACGAATTTGCAGCTCGTCAACCCACTCCCCACTCCGCTTCAACCGGAACTTCGGGGCATTGCTTGATGAGTGGTGTAATAGTCCCCAAGATCAGATTTGATAACCCCTGATACCAGCATGCTTTAGGCGTTGTAAGGCCTGTATTGCACCGTCCGGGAGACATACTCCCATATTAACCATCATACTAATCATGTTATACTGTTTTTTTTTGTAAATAGGTTCTTTTTTAAATTTGCTCCAGGGAGTAAAAAAATCGCACCTTTGTATTAATTATGTCAAACATATAGCATCTTTTTGCTCTTTACCTTTTTGTTTAATAAATAGACTTTACAAATAAGTCAAATTTGTTTTGCTTCTGTCTCTTTCTTTTGCCTGAACTTTTTATTATCCTTAATTTATGGACATGAGTGTATATTAGATATGAGATATAAGTGAATATGATAATTTGCATTTTTGAGACTTCATTGTGTACATGATTAAAAAAAAAAATATATATTCGATGTCTAATATTTTCATTACTTTTAACTCTTTAGTGTTCCCATGAAACTTTAAGTGGCCCTCATCTTGAAGCTGTTATAGGTCTACTGTAGGTCGAGAAGTTATATATAGAGCTGTAAATCGGAAAAAAATAAGGTAATCTCTGTATTATGAGACTTTTCTGTGTAAATAGTTAAAAACATGAAAATTATAATCATCATTAATAATTTATATATTTACATTTCTTTTAGAGAAATTAATTTGACGAATATAACATATCAGACAAGAAACTCTCGTATTTCCTTTCAAATATCGTAGATGTCATTAATTTTAATAGTTGCAAAATAAAAAAAGATAACAATTAAAATAAACACAGCTACGATTTACGAAATTAACATTATCGCAAAATTAAAAAAAAACTGTTTATTAATTATTTTACATGACAAGAGCAAACATTAAATAGGAGAAAACATACGGGTGATTACAGAAACAACAGACATTTATTTATCACTGCGAAAAATGTTTCAAGTGAAAAATAATTTTCTTCAATTTATCATCCATTACATTTAACTTTTCAGTTTGGAACGCTAGACTTTATTATTCATTTTCATTTTTGTTGTTTTCTTTATTAAATATCTTTATGGCTGAGCATAAAAGTTTTATGGGTACTTTCTTTTATAGAAGAACATTATTTTAAGCTGAAAACTGAAAAATTTTTCCTGGTATCTTTAAGAGAGTGATAAAATTTTCTAATTGAATGCTTTGAATAGAATGAGTTTGATTCCTTAATGTAAATTGAAATAAAAAGTGAAATCAAACGTAAAGAATATTAGCATAATTTAAAGACTTTTAATTATGATTGAATAAAAGAAAGTGCACTGTTAATTATAAAGCACCTGGAAAAAAAGGCAATTGAAATAATTTTATTCTTTTGCGTGAATACAATTTAATTAAAAACGTTTTTTAATTTTTAAAAAATGTAATGATATTAATTATTTTATAGACTGGAGGTTGATATTAAATTTTAAATACCAAATGAAATAATTTTTTTTAAAAGAATAAAAATGAGTTTATTAAAAATCAATATTAACAGAATTATAATCTTAATTATGTTAAGATAATTTATATAAATATCTTAATTATTTTCAAATTTTTACATATCAAGAAATGGATTATAAAGTGAACATTATAATATTTATTGTTGTAGCTGAAATAATTATTTTTCAAGTAATGAAATCTCTTATTTATAGAATATATAAAATTAAAATTTTATATTAAAATAATCTCTAATTTTAAGAGAGTGATAAAATTTTCTAATTGAATTTTTGAATAGAATAAGTTTCGATTCCGTAATGTAAATTGAAATAAAAAGCGAATCAAACGTAAAGAATATTAGCATTAAATTAAGGATTTCTTTAATTATGATTGATAAAAGAAAGTAGACTGTTAATTATAATGCACCTCGAAAAAAAAAAAGCCACTGAAATAATTATTAGAAATAGTTTTATTCTTTGAATGTAATTTAATTAAAAACATTTTTTTAAGTTTAAAAAATGTTATAGATATTAATTATTTTATAGACTGAAGGTTGGTATTAAATTTTAAATATTAAATAAATTTTTAATACCAAATGAAATTTTTTTACAAAAATGAAAACGAATTTATTAATTAAGTCTATAATTCTGTTAATAATAATTTTTTATTTTAAGATAATGTATATAAATAGTAAATTACTTTTCAAATTTTTTACATGTGTATACCATGAAATGCGATTATAAAGAGAACATTTTAGTATTTATTGTTGTAGCTGAAATAATAATTTTTCAGAATGTAATTTCTTAAAATATAGAATTAGAAAATAAAAAATTGTTGCTGAATGAAATTTAAATGAATTTTTTATCAAAAAGATTAAATATTTATATTTTAATAAAATAATTTTAGAATAGAATAAAGTTTCCGATTCCTTAATGTAAATTGAAATAAAAAGCGGAGTCAAATTTGACATTAGCATCAATTTAAGGGGATTTTTTTAATTATGATCGGATAAAAGAAAGTGAAATGTTAATTATAAAGCACTTCAAAAAAAAAAAGGCAATTGAAATAATTATTAGGAAATAGTTTTATTGTTTCGATGAATGTAATTTTAATTAATAACTTTTTAATTTTAAATTTTTATCGATATTCATTATTTTATAGACTGGAGGTTGATATTAAATTTTTTAATACCAAATCAAACCTTTTTTTTTACAGAAAAAATAAAAACGAATTTATTAATGAATGTTTTAATTCTGTTAATAATAATTTTTATGCTAAGATAATTTACATAAATATCTCAATTATTTTCAAATTTTTAAATGCATACCAAGAAATGGGATTATAAAGTGAACATTTTAATATTATGTTGTAGCTGAAATAATTATTTTCCAGACGAAATTTCTTAAATAAAGGAATTAGAAAATTCATTTGTTGTTAAATGAAATTCCTAATTAATTTTTATCAAAAAACTTAAATATTAATATTGTAATAAAATAACTTAATTAGTTCCTAGGAAATAAGAATACAAATATTTTTTAACAAGTATATAAATCCAACCCATCACTCAAATTTGACAGTACAGATAAGTAGTGTTGTGGATAGTTATATTACATGCAATTAGTGTTACTAATAACAACCTGTGACTTAAATCTGATACAGATATTCAATGTCATGGAAATGAGACCTCATGAAATTAGCGATTGTCTGTGCGAACTTCCCAGATTGAAAAACAATTAGAGATGGAATATAGACTACGCCATGAGTTTTTGCATCGTGATTAGTGATAGACCATGAGCTGAGAAAAAAATCTACTGCATGGAGAAATGAGGAAAGCTGACTCCCCGCACCTTCCCTTACGTAGAGGAGGGGCCTGAATGGCCGAGTGTTTAGCGCTCTGTAGCTTGGTGCCACAGGTTTCGGTTTCGAGTCCCGGCGTGTTGTCATGGATGTTTGTAATAGTTCGAATCCACTTTGCCGTAGGTCCCGGACTCCTAAGATTGTAGAGCTTAACAGACAGCAGATAGACCCAAACTATAGTTTTTGCCAAATTTGTATAGTATTGATAACTTGTAGCTCTTATGACAGTAATGTAGTGTCGTGTGATTTAGTAGTAGTCGTATTAGTGTATAGGAGGAAGCAAGGTTACATTATTATTATTCTGTTATAAGAATTTAAATATTCTATTCTATAAATTATAGTATTTCATATTTTTATTATATATATTTTTTCAAATATTTAAACTTTTAATTTAAAAACAATTATTTTATTAAAAGGGAAAATTTGTCATTGAAATTGATATATACAAGTTCTCATGTAAATATTATTATTATTATTAGAAATATTTTTCATTTTAGCAATAACAACAAAAAAATCCTAAACTAAATAACAATAAAAAAAAGAGCTCAAAATAAACACAGATACTCAGATAATTTTTTATTTCTTTTCGTAATCACTGATATATCCAATATCAGAACTTAGAAATCAATGAGATTGCGTCCTAAGTTATAAAAATGAGAATACCATCATGTCATAAGAGAACCATTAACACAAACCTTAATAAACACAACTTAATAAAAACGAAGAAACGAAGCCCAAGAGAAACGTAACGAAGAAAAATAGTTGGTTCTTTATTAATAAGGTCAATATATCCCTGGCGAATGTTTACAGCCCTTGATTAATACTTTCCGAGCGGAGATGCTTAGGATGCCGCCAGAAAACGAGTTTAATATCTAAATAAAGCAATATTTTATATGCAGAAAAGAAAGCTAATTAGTGGAGGAAATTGCCTGAAGCTTACTATTGCTGTGTTTTTATCAAGCATGCTTTGCAATTTTTGATTCTCTTTGTAATGATTATAATTATATATATCAATGTATGATGGACATGTATTCCATTTTAAAATGCTCTAGTTAATGTAGATTTTAAATATTACATTAAAATGTGAAAGTTTGTTTGGACCAACACATACTTTGAACAGACATTTTTAATGATTAAAAAATGTTACATAAAACAAATTTGGTTAATGGCCTTGTTCTTGGCTGCTACAAATATAGAACTGTAGTGTGCATAGTGGGCAACCAGATTGCAACTGGGTGTAGTTGGGTGAGATATTTGAGGCACAGATTAGAGAACTCGCAGCAGCTTTATTAACACACGCAAAACACCACACACATACAATTAGTGACATAAAATACTTAGATTTAAAGACAGATAGTTATAGATTCGTGGAAGTATTCCACTTCCAAGTCGAAAATCCGAAACTGGGTGCCCTCAAGGTGCACGAAATATACTTCCTTTCTGGGTGAGAATCTGTAGGCCACCTAATCCGCTAAAATATATTTACCTGAAGGATGAGAGACTACTTTTCTCAGTTGGAGCGTAGGTTGTGCAGTACTCCTGTCGTGGGAGAGTCTCGATGCCTACTGACCATTTCTCTTGAGCGCCACAGGAGGGTGCTCTTGCAGTGTGTTGGAGGAAGCCCTATTACATTAATATTATTCCATTTTATGAATTTAAATATTCTATTCTATACATTATTCTCCTACAAATTTTACTTTTACATTCTTTTCAAATATTTAAACTTGAACTTAAACTAACAATTCTTTTATTAAAGGGGAAAACTGATCATTGAAATTTGATGATACAAGTCCCCTAACGTAAATCTTATTATTATTAATAAAACTCAAAAATAAATAATAATCTAAAAAGAACACAAATTAATAGGGTTTTTTTTTGTAATCACTGATAAATCCAATATCAGAACTTAGAAATAAAACGAGAATGACCCATAAGTTATAAATGAGAATTCGTCCTTTCATAAGACAGCTATTAACATACACCGAAGTGACAAAAGTCATGGGATACCTCTTAATATCGTGTCGGCACTCCTTTCGCCCGGCGAAGTGCAGCAACTCGACGTGGCATGGACTCAACAAGTCGTTGGAAGTCTTCTGCAGGAATATTGAGCCATGCTGTCTCGATAGACGTCCATAATTGAAAAGCGTTGATGGTGCAGGATTTTGGGCACGAACAGACCCTCTCGATGATGTCCCATAAATACTGGATGCGATTCATGTCGGGCAATCTAGGTGGCCAGATCATTCGTTGGAATTGTCCAGAATGTTCTTCAAACCAATCGCGAACAGTTGTGGCCCGGTGACATGGCGCATTGTCATCCATAAAAACCCATCGTTGTTTGGGTACATGAAGTCCATGAATGGCTGCAAGTGATCTCCAAGTAGCTGAACATAAGCATTTCCAGTCAATGTTCGGTCCAGTCGCACCAGAGGACCAAGTCCATGCCATGAAAAACAGCCCACACCATTACGGAGCCAGCTTGAACAGTGCCTTGCTGACAGTTTGGGTCCATGGCTTCGTGGGGTCTGCGCCACACTCGATCCCTACCATCAGCCTTACCAACTGAAATCGTGACTCATCGGACCAGCCACGGTTTTCCATTCATCTAGGGACCAACCGATATGCTCACGTGCCCACGAGAGTCGCTGCAAGCGATGTCGTTCTGTCAGTAAAGGCACTCGAGTCGGTCTTCTGCTGGGATAGCCCAAGAAAGCCAAATTTCTCCGCACAGTTCTAACAGACAAGTCCCTTGTACGTACCAAATTGATTTCTGCGGTTATTTGACGCAGTGTTGCTTGTCTGTTAGAATTTAGCGACTCTTTGCAGACGTCGCCGGTCTCGGTCGTTAAGTGCAGGCGGTCGACCACTGCGCTGTCCATGGTGGGATGTTATGCCTGAAATTTCATACCTCGGCACACTCTGACACAGTGATCTGGGAATGTTGAATTCCCTAACGATTTCCGAAATGGCATGACCTTGCGTCTAGCTCCAACTAACATTCCGCGTTCAAAGTCTAATTCCCGTCGTGCGGTCATCATCACGTCAAAACCTCTTCAATGAATAACTTGAACAGAAATGAAAGCTCTGCGAAAGCACTGCGCATTTATACCTGTTCTACGCGATGCTACTGCCATCTGAAAATTTGCATATTGCTATCCCATGACTTTTGTCACTTCAGTGTAAACCTTAATAAACACAACTTATAAATCGAAGAAATGAAACCCAAGAGAAATCTAATGAAAAAAATAGTTGGTTCTTTATTAATAAAGTCACAATATCCCTAGTGATGTTTATGTTTACAGCCCTTGATTAATACTTTCCGAGCTGAGATGTCTAGGATGCCGCCAGAAAACAAGTTTAATATCTAAATAAAACAGCATTAATATGCAGTGCAAACAACTTATGGAGGAAGTTGTCTGAAGCTTTCCATTGCTGCGTTTCAATCAAGCATATTTTGCAGTTTTTGATTCTCTTTTTTAATGATTATAATTATACATATGAATGCATACAAATTATTTGATTACACAATTACGTAGTGACTGTAATAAATACTTTATTAAATCTTGACGGATTAAGTCATTTAAGATTATTTATGTGAAACTTTATGCCCGGAATGCGCAGAATGTAGTCTGGTGGCCTGCATGTGGGTCGTCAATACTTTTCTGGTGACCTGATTCGTTTTATGTCTAACTTTTTATTATTTTATATCTGTTATTGTTATGCATTTTGTTGTTTATTGCAGACTAGATTATTACGGATCCTATTTAAGTAATTTTTTATCTGTACGCTGCACACATATTCCGTTTTTTAAAATTGCTCTCATTAAAGTAGATGTCAAATAATACATTAAAATGTGAAAGCTGGTTTGGGCCAATAAATACTTGGAACAAACATTTTTGAGGATAAAAAATGATATATAAAAACTCATTTGACAAATGACTTTTTCTCTTGGTTACTACAAATATTAGAACTATAGTGTGTGCAGGGCGGACAACCAGATTGTAACTGGGTATGGTAGGGTTGAGATATTGAGGGACAGGTTGGACAACTCAGTTTTATTTACACATTCACACATACCACATACATGCAATTAGAGACATACAATATTTAACACAGTCAAAGACATTTAATTATAGATTTGTGGAAGGATTTCACTTCTAAACCGAAAATCTGAAACTCGGATATGAGCAGGGTGCTCGAAATGTTCTTTATCTCCGGGGGAGCGTGTGTATGCCGACTGACCATTTCTCCAGAACGCCACAAGTTAGAGGGAAAGCGTTCCTGCCAGTGTAGGGAGGAAGCATGGTTACAGAATGGAATTAATTGAATATTGTAATGGGAGCATAATGGCCGAGTGGCTAGCGCTCTGGAGCTCGCTGCCACAGATTTTGGGTTTGCGTTCCGGTGGTGCCATGGTTGTTAGTAGTGGTTCGAAATCCACTTTGCGTGTTACGTCCCACACCATTCCCAAACTGTAGGGGGCAACTCAGCTCTAGGCACACAGTGATGTGGTGTGGTGTGGTGTAGTAGTAGTAGAAGTAGATTATTGTAGTGGGATGTTTCAAGATGCCAATTAAAACAGGTTTTAGAACTAATTATTTTATTTTACACGCACAAACACACACATACAACTAGTTAATATTTAACACACATTTAAATAAAGAATAGGGTAATTTGAGCTCTGTGGAAGGACACTACCATTCAACCGAAATTCTCTGGGTCATCAAGCCTTCTACTTTTATTTTAGATATAAATTCAGGAGTGCTTCTTTTTTAAGGTTTAACCAGGAATCAACAGGTCTATTTCAATAGTTCCTTATCCTTTTACTGATCCTTTATCCTTTTACCCTTTATTATAATATTCTTAATCATGATAGGACAAGGGATGAATGTTCATACATTATTAATAAAATAATAATATAATAATATTGCTAACTCAATATTGCTAATACTATTGCTACTTTATTGACCCACATAAGGTTGCCCATTTTTAATCTGGCAAAGACCACAGCTACTTTCTTAAGCACAGCTTTGAAAAGGAAACATATTTTTTAGCAATGCCATAAGATAATGAATTTTTGAAGCAGACATATGTGGATGTCTGAATAGTCAACAGAATTAAGACTTTAATTCAAAAATACTAAATATTAGTGGACCGGGCCTGTCCACTGATACTTTTCTTAAAAAAGTAAAAAAAAAAATCTTCTTGAAAAGTAAAAATTTAAATTACCCCATTACAATCATTTTACTTAAAAAGCTCTCTAATTTTTTACTCTTGAGCACAGTTTTAAAATGAAATAGGCTTTTGACAATGCCATGAAATATGCAATTAACTTTTGAAGCAGACATTTGGCGATGTCTGAATAGTCAACAGAATCGAGGTTTTAGTGTAAGGATACTAGATATCAGTGGACCACGGTCTGCCCACTGATACTTTTCTTGCGCCCCCTTCACGCTATACATTCATTTTACTTATAACATAGAATGAATCTTTTTTTTGAAAGAATTAGAGATACTGATGAAATATGAGAACATAATACAACGTTAACTTTAAAAAAGTAAAAATTTAAATAGTAGAAAAATAATTCAGTCACTGTTTGCTGTTACATCTATTTAATTATTACGCATCATCTTATATTATGGGATTGCAAAAATTTTTTAATAGATTTTCCATTATCTTGTTGAACTTTCGAAGCAGACATAATAGACATAACATATAACGTGGAAAAAAGAAATGAAACGAAAAGTAAGAAGACGTAAGAAAAGTATCAGTGGACAGATAATTATCCACTGATATCTAGTATCCTTGCACTAAAGTCTCAATTCTATTGATTGTTCAGACGTCTACAATTGCTGATGTCTGAATAATCAACAGAATTCATACACTAGTACAAGAATATTAGATATCAGTGGACCACGATCTGTCCACTGATATTTTTTTTATGCCTTCTTCCTTACCTTTTTCCACGTTACACATTCATTTTGGTTACAAAATAGGATATATATATATATATATATATTTGAAAAATTAGAGATACTTGAAAGATAAGAATTGGGAACATAATAAAATTTTATTTAAAAAAAAAAAAAAACGTTTAAATAAGAGAAAAATATTTTAATCACTGTTTTCCGTTATATCTATTTAATTATTACGTATTATCTTATACTACAGGATTGCTATTACTAATATTTTTAATGCAAATTTCCATATCTTGTAGTTAGACCCATCTGTGCTATGCAAAACTTTTACTATCAAAACGAGCGAGTTAGAAATATATGGATTCCAAACTTTTTCACTAAAATGTTTGACTAAATGATTACAATTCTGAACAAGTCATAAAGTTTGTGACCACCGCTAACTACGCATTAAGAGCGGAAAACGTTAATCGATAAATTTTGGTTTAAAATGGTTAAAAGAAGTTTTTTTTCTCAGTTCTTTGAATAGTCATTTTGAACTGCATATTCTTTTTACACCTTATAAATTCCCTAAAAGTATCATTAGTTATGATTTGTTGAACCTATCAGAGCTTAACCTTTTTAAATACTTCAATGAAAAAAAAAAAAAGTATTTTATTGTTGTCATAATTGACAAATTTTGAAAACATTAAAAATATTACTTTTATGTAATTAAAAAAGGATTAGAATCTTTATTTTTAAGCGATAAATAATGCACTTAAGGCTTGATGACCGAGTGGGTAGCGATCTGGGGGTCTATACCACAGATTTCGGGTTCGAGTCCCGGCGGTGCCATGGGTGTTTGTAGTGGTTCGGAATTCACTTTAGCCCGTAGGTTCCGGTCTAACAGGATCGTATAGCGTTGTGGGGTATTGTTACTCCGCGTCCGTAGCTTCTCTTCAAAGCTACACGCACCTCCTGGGTAGTGCTAAGTGAGTAACGTCGGTAGCGCTTGCCTTAAGACATCAAAGACAACTGTGTAAGTATTTGCCAGCTGCATTAGAAAAAAAAAATAATGCATATCGTACTTGAATAAACAAACGTCGTTTTGAACTGCATATTCTTTTACACTTAATAACTTCCCCTAAATCGTTAGTTACGATTTAATAAAATAAAATTTCAAAAATAAATTATCTATCAGAGCTTAACCATTTTAAATACTTAAATGAAATACAACGTCTTTCATTGTTGAAGCATAATTGACAAATTTTGAAAATTTTTTTAAAAAAATTTACCTTTATGTAATTAAAACAGGATTAAAATCTTTATTTTTAACTGACAAATAAAACATATCGTCGTTTGAAACGCTCCTCAATAAGCAAACAAACGTATAATTGAACTGCATGTTATTTTTTAGACCTTATAATTTTCCCAAAAAGTACCATTAGCTATGATATGTTAAAATAAATCTATTAGAGCTTAACCTTTTAAATAGTTAAATAAAACTAAACGTCTTGCATCGTTACAGCATAATTGAAAAATTTTGAAAACATTTCTCTTTTAATTACTTTTATGTGATTAAAAAAGGATTCAAATCTTTATTTCTAAGAGATAAATAA
This sequence comes from Caerostris extrusa, assembly GCA_021605095.1. NCBI lineage: Eukaryota > Metazoa > Arthropoda > Arachnida > Araneae > Araneidae > Caerostris > Caerostris extrusa. The sequence continues at coordinate 149,434 of BPLR01019200.1, read as the reverse complement.
TGCATATCGTCATTTGAAACGCTTTGTTTTCAACTCCATATTCTTTTTATACAATAATTTCCCTAAAAGTATCGTTAGTTACGATTTGTTAATATAAATTGAATCTATAAGAGCTTAAGCTTTTTAAATACTCAAATGAAACCAAACGTTTTTCAATGTTGAAGCATAATTGATACATTTTGAAATTTTTTTCTTTAAATTTACTTTTATACAATTAAAAATGATTAGAATCTTAATTTTTAAGTGATAAATAAACACTGGCGTTATTTTCTGGTGTAGCCTATTATAACATTCAAATTACATAAGACAGATATTTAATCTAAATTGAAGCATGAAAAGTTTTCTTTCCGACAAAAAAAAATTTTTAAAGGGTTTCCATCATTTAAAATTAACGGTTCAATTGATTCTATTATGGGTGACATGTTATTGGACATCAGCTATTGTTTTCGTGGGTGGTTCTGGAAAATCGATATTACCACATCATTTTTAATTAAATAGGGTTAGTCTGAAATAAACAATGCATTTTTAATCTTTTCTCTTTGAATACTTTAATTAAATTGCAGATTTGTGTATAAGCAGAAAAAATATTAAAATCTACTAACTGTTTTCATTATTGAAAGATTTCGTATTAAATAAAAGACTGGCTGCATATCGACATTGATCGTATTTTGTTCTATGTAATAACACTAACGATTCTAGAACGTTATATCACGTTGGTTATTATCCCAGAAAATTTAGAACTCAGTTACCAAAAATTTCATGGCAAAAATTTTACAAGTTTATCACCAGAATTTTTGAAAAATATGAGCTGTAATCGTACTTCCTCCTACACACTGCAAAAGAGCCCCTTGTGGCGTTCAGGAGAAATGGTCAGTAGGTATTGAGATTCACACCTGAGAGGAAGTACAGCGCAACCTGCGCTGCCACTGAGAAACGTTTAATTTACAATCTCTAATCCTGAGAGGAAATATCTTTATTTTTGGCTTAGAAATGGAATCATTCCATGAATTTTTAAGAAGATGTCTTTAAATGTGTTAATTATTATCTATTTTTAATTGTATGTGTATGTGGCGTTTGTGCGTGTGAAAATAAGGCTGTGTGTTTTCAAACCTGTTTCTCAAATTACAAACCCAATCACACCTTTTTTACAATCCAGCTACACAAACAAAGATGACACTACAGAACTAATGTGTGGCTTGAATGCATGAAATCTTTTTCGTTGGAATTTAATCATAATATTTTATTAACCCTTTGTAGTGTTGACACTTTGAGAGGGCGTCAGATTGTAGTTTGCATGTTGTGCAGCTGGATTGTAACCGGGTGTGGTTGGGTTGAGCCTTGAGACGTTTGAGAATGCTCAGCTTTATTTACACACGCACAAACACGACATACATACAATATTTAACACATTTAAAAACATATAATTCTAGATTCAAGGAAAGATTCCACTTCTAAGCCGAAAACCTGATACTCAGGTAAGCGCGGGATGCGTGGAATATACTTCCTCTCTGGGGGAAAGTCTGTAGGCCAACTTATACACAGAGTTGTGTGAACTACATTTTCTGTCGATGTGAGAGCTGTAAACTAAATGTTTCTCAGCGGGAGCGTTTGATGAGTAGTAATTTCTCTCGGGTGAGAGTCTCGAGGCCTACTGATCATTTTCCTGAACGTCACAGGGAGCGCTCTTGCATTGTGTAAGAAGCATGGATACATCTTATCATTCGTAATCTTTTCATTAATGCTCAATGATCACCTATATGGACATTAATTTTTGGTGTATTTATTTTTCTAACTTATTGAATTGCAAGCGATATAAATTAAGATAAAATTATAACGATATAATTATCTCACAAAGCCAAGCATAACTCAAACACAAATGTATATTTTGACGTGAAATTTCACACAGATGTCCAGGACAGTTCCAGCAACTTAAAAAAAAAAAAAAAAAAAAAAAATTGAAATTCCATAAGCCCCGGAAAATTTAAATTGAAAATGGGTCTTACTTTTGGACACAGTAGTATATCTTTTACACCGAAAACATCAATTTTAGTAAAGAAAAACTGCGCTTTATTGCAAAAAATCTTAATACTCGAAAAGCTAATATTGCAATTTTTTTTTCTTTTTAAAGTTGGTAACTTTTTGTCATGGCTGAAATCTTCACGGTTTCTTTTAAAGTCAAAATTATTCGGAAGAGGCTTTCTGAAAACCCAAATAAAATTAATGTTATTTCATAAAAAGTTGAGGAGAAGTAAATTGAATACCATATTTCGCCAAAAGGGAAAAAAATGGGGATTTCCATACATATTGGCACCTTTTTTTAAAAAGTGGAAGAGAAATTGGCGGTGAATTTTTCAAATCTCTTTAGCGACAGACCTATTTACGTCATCGCTTTTTTTATCTACTTTTTTCCTCACTGGAAAAGGAGTATTTGTATTACTGGTAAAAAAATAGAATGTTGGTAAGCAAGATCGATGCGTCAGCATCAAATTTAAATATGCGAAAAACAACTTTATAAATGTGAAAAGAATGTGTGCGCCTTTATGATTTCAAAATGAATGCATTCTTTTCAAAGCTGAAAGTTATAAGGATGGCAGAAAGTAGTAATGAATAAATAAAACAAATACACAGTAATTTTTAAAATATTTTCCATTTTTTTTAAAGTTTTTTCGCACCGTAAATAAACAGAATTTTCGTTGAATTAAATATTAGCGCAACTGTATTTATTATTATTTGCTAATTGGATGAAATTTTTTCTCAAATTTTGTTACTTTAAATTCTAAGGTGTTACAAATGTTTTTTGCGACAAATATTAATATATTTGTCCCTTTAATGCGACAAATATATAAAATTTAGAAAAAGTTCAGTTTTTCCTCTGAACTTAATATTTCGTTATAAACGAAAAAAATTATTAAATATTTTTTAATTAAATAAAAACTTTTTCAATGTCCTTAGATTTTCCTGACACCACTAGTCTTAATAAAATAAAAATAACATGCATAATAAAAAAATATAAATAGATAAAAATTAAATAATAAATAGTAAAAATTTAATAAATAATAAAATAAAAATAACTAATAAAATTTACAGTACTATTTTTTTTCCATTTATTTCCTAATCAACATTAATAAATTCTGAAATATAAATGTTAACAGATTAAAAGTGAAAAAATTCGTATTTCTTGGACAAATATCATTGGTTTTTTTGTTGTTTTTAGCCAATTTATATTATTTAAAAAAACGAATTAATTAAGATTTCAAAATTTTTAATTCTGAACAGAATTTTTTTTTTAATATTTGGCGAAACTTAAATTTTTTTATTTTCAATGTCGCGTTATATTTGAGAGAATTGTATGAACAATCTAAATTCTTATCTATTGTATAAATAATTTTTTTATCTACTGTATAAATAATCTAATTTTTATCTATCGTATGAAAAATTCTGATTATTATCTATTGTATAAATAATCTAAATTCTCATTTATTGTATAAATAATCTAAATTCTCATCTATTGTATAAATATTCTAAATTCTCATCTATTGTATAAATATTCTAAATTCTCATCTATTGTCTAAATATTCTAAATTCTCATCTATTGTATAAATATTCCAAATTCTCATCTATTGTATAAACATTCTAAATTCTCATCTATTGTATAAATAATCTAAAGTTTTATCTATAATATAAATAATTTAAATTTTTATTTTTGTATAGATTATTTATACAATAGATAAAATAATAATCATATTTTTAATCTATTTGATAAATAATCAGGATTTTTATTTATTGTATAAATAAGCTAATTTTTTATCTATATAAATAATCTAAGTTCTCATTTATTATATAAATAATCTAAATTCTTATCTATTGTACAAATAATCTAAATTCTAATCTATTGTATAAATCTGATGCTTCTTCTTCATTGGCACAACAACCCCATGGTGAGCCAAAGCCGTAAATCTAGTATTTTTTGTACAAATTGATTTCATTATATAATATCGATCCTGGCTTCCGGACTCATTTCCATACTGCATGAAATGGTAATTCAGGTCGTCCACCCCTTCAGCAGAAAAATCCTACCAGGATGTTGCCATCCTTCCCCCTTGTTTGGAGACAGTTCCTCGAGGGACCACTAATGGCCAATCCATCAAATCTGGACGCCCTTCCGATTATCTGTCAAGAGGACATCGACAGTCCACCCCTCCCTCCACCAATCAGATGGGGAGGATGTAAGGATATCTGGAGGATGGGATCCCTTCTTGTCCTGCTGTCCTCCAAAAAAAAATCATCTCTTTTACGAATGAAGAGGGAGAAGACATTTTCATTCTAAAAAAAGGCCAAAATTGGATTTGTTGTGGAAACATAATGGGTCAAAAGAAAACTGGCTTCATGTAAACAGGAAGTTCTGTACTTTAGTTTCGAGAAGATAGATGTTCTTGGGTTCTTTGATGATGGATCATGTGGATGATTTAGGTTAGACTTTAGAATAAATTAATATTATTTAAAATGGAAATTATTAAGTACGTAGTTAATCATAATAGCCTTTTTTGCTGGTGTTCTTGTAGCATTACGAAACGTAAAAGATTGTTATCTATTCTGGATTCAAATACAAGAATGATTTTGTACAGATGAAACATAATGGGGTTGAAGTCAATGTCTTTATACCTTAGTTTGGTTTTATAAAGTCTCGGGAAAATTTCCAATTTAGTTTCGCATAATTAATGGTTGATCTTGAATAACTTTGCTTATTTATAAAAAATAGTAAATATAATGAGTTTAGAATTCATTTGTGATATTTAAAGTAAAAAAATATATTTCTTTTTTGATATTCTTTACATTCAACCAAAAAAAATATTTCTATCTTAATGTTTAAAAAATCTTTAAATTAATTTGTTTATCTGATGTATAAATAAACAAATAATAAATATTATGCATTAAAATTCTTCACTAAATATTGTAAAAAATGAACCTTAATAAATCTTATCTATTGTATAAATCAAAATCTAAATGCTACATCTATTTAATAATGCAATTTAATTCAAAATTATAAAAAAAAATCATAAATCAAAGTGTATTTTCAAATTTAATGTTTAAATAATCTAAATTTTTTTGTATGAAGAAAAAAGTCTCATCTATTGTATTAATAATCTTTTATTCTCGTCTATTGTATAAATAATCTCAATAATAATCTATTATATAAATAACATTCTTGTACAAATAATATAAATTTTAGTAAATGCAAATAATCTAAATTCTCATTTATTGCATAAACAATCTAAATTCTCATTTATTGTAAATAATCTAAATTCTTATCTATTGTATAAATTGGTAGCTATTTCTTCATTGGCACAATAACCCCATGGTGAACCATGGTCGTAAACCTAGTATTTTACTAGTACAAATTGATTCCATTATTTAATATCGATCCTTGTTCCCTGACTCATTTCCATATTGCATGAAATGGTGATTCGGGTCATCCACCCTTCGGCAGAAAAATCTTTTTTGGATGTTTCCTTCCAGCCCCTTGTTGGAGACAGTCCTCGAGGGAACGCTAATATCCGATCCATCAAATCTGGACGCCCTTCCGATTATCTGTCAAGAGGACATCGACAGTCCATGGACCACCCCCCCTCCACCAATCAGATGGGGAGGATGGAAAGATAACTGGAGGGATGGGATCCCTCCTTGTCCTTGTACCCCCCAAAAATCATCTCTTATGAATGAAGAGGGAGAAGACATTTTTTTATTCTAAAAAAAGACCAAATGGATTTGTTGTGAAAACATAATTGGTCAAAAGAAAACTAGCTTCATGTAAACAGGAAGTTCTGAAGTTTAGTTTCGAGAAGATAGATGTTCTTGAGTTCTTTTTTGATGGATCATGTGGAGGATTTAGGTTAGGACTTCAGAGTAAATTAATCTTATTTGAAATGGAAATTATTAAGTACGCAGTTAATCATAATAGCATTTTTTTTGCTGTTGTTGTTGTTGCATTACGAAATGTAAAAGATTGTTATCTATTCTGGATTCAATTTCAAGAATGATTTAGTACGGATAAAAAACATAATAGGGTCGAAGTCAAGCTCTTATGCATTAGATTTGTTTTAGAAAGTCTTTGAAAAATTTCCAACCTTGTTTCAGATAATTGATGGTTGCTTTTCAGTAACTTTGTTGATTTATAAAAAAAATAATTAAGTATAATGAGTATAGATCATTTGTGATTATATAATTTGTATTGTTGTGATATATTAGTGATGTTTGTTTTTACATTACAAATAAAAAAATTTATTCTTGAATTCAAATTTAAGAATGATTTTGTGCAGACAAAACATAATGGTGTTTGAATTCAATGTCTTATTCCCTAAGATTGGTTTTAGAAAGTCTCGGGAATTCTTACCTATTGTATAAATAATCTAATTTTGTCATCTATTGTATAAACATTGTCATCTATTGTATAAATAATCAAAATTCTTATTTGTATAAATTATCAAAATTCTTATCTATTATATAAATAATCTAACTTTTACATAATATATAAATAATATAAATTTTTATCTATCTATTGAATAAATAATCCATATACTCATTTGTATGAATAATCTAAATTTTTATATAATATAAATAATCTGAATTTTTATCTATCGCAAAAAATATTCTAAATTCTCATCTATTGTATAAAAATCTAAATTTTTATCTATTACATAAATAATCTAAATTCTTATCTATTGTATAAATCTGTTATCTGCTTCTTCTTAATGGCATAACAACCCCATGGTGATCCAAGGCCATAAATCTAGTATTTTTTTAGTACAAATTGATTTCATTATACTATAATATCGATCCTGGTGTCCTGACTCATTTCCATGCTGCATGAAATGGTAATTCAAGTCGTCCACCCCTCTGCAGAAAAATCTTAAACAGGATGTTTCCATCCAGCCCCTTGTTGGAGACAGTTCTCGAGGGACCGCTAATGGCCGATCCATCAAATCTGGAACCCCTTCCGATTATCTGTCAAGGAGGACATCGACATTCCACGGACCACCCCCTCAACTCCACCAATCAGATGGGGAGGATGTGAAGATATCGGGAGGGATGATTTTTTCATTCTAAAAAAAGGACCAAATGGATTTGTTGTGGAAACATAATGGGTCAAAAGAAAACTGGCTTCATGTAAACAGGAAGTTCTGTACTTTAGTTTCGTGAAGATAGATGTTCTCGGGCTCTTTTTGTGATGGATCATGTGGATGATTTAGGTTTTTGCCCTATGACTTTAGAGTAAATTAATGTTATTTGAAATGGAAATTATTAAGTACGTAGTTAATCATAATAGTAGTTTGTTGTTGTTGTTATTGCATTACGAAACTTAAAAAATTGTTATTTATTCTGGATTCCTGTTCAAGAATGATTTTGTAGAGATAAAAACATAATGGGGTTGAAGTCAAAAGTTCTTGTGATTCAGGTTTGTTTTAGAAAGTCTTAGGAAAATTTCCAATTTTGTTTCCGATAATTGATCGTTGTTTTTCAGTAATTTTGTTTATTTATAAAAAATAATAAATATAGTGAGTATAGAAATCCTTTGTGACATATAGCGCAAAAATATATTTCTATTTTTGATGTTCTTTGCAAGAGCAGTTCAACGAGAAAGAAAAATATTTCTATGATTTAATGTTTAAAAAAGCTAACTAATTTGTTTATCTTATGTTACAAATAAATAAATCAACTTTGAATATTATGCATTAAATATCTTACTGTGAGTAAATGAACCTTAACTTATGAACTTATCACACAAAACCCAGCGTAACTCAATTACTAATGAATATTTTGACGTAAAGTTTCACACATGTCAAGGGACAATGCCAACAACCTGAAAAAGAAAAAAAAATTTGAAATATCATATGCCGGGGAAATTTAAATTGAAAACTGGTCTTACTTTTGGACACAGTAGTATTCTGGTGGATTCCCTTTTTGTGAATCTCTTTTTTATTCTGAACTGACTTCTTGTGCAGCTCTCGTAAGTTTGTGAACTCCTGTTATAAACGAATAAAAAGTAATTACTCTAAAGATTTGAGACTTTTTTCTTCATTTAAAAAATTATTCCTTGAAATACATTAAATTTGAAAATATCCATTTTCTATACGATTTTTCTTATATTGCGAAATCAATTTCATTATTATACTGTCTGATTGTCGCATTTTAAAAAGAAAAATATTAAGTTGTATAAAAAAAATGTAACATACATAGATGATTTTTAAAGAAGATTTGTTAAGGTTCATTTCTCACAATATTTAGTGAAGAATTTTAATGCATAATATTTAAAGTTGATTGATTTATTTGTTACATAAATTCATAAGTTAAGGTTAATTTTACAAGTAAGATATTTAATGTATACTATTTAAAGTTTATTGATTTATTTGTAACATAGGATAAACAAATTAGTTAGCTGTTTTAAACATTAAGTCGTAGAAATATTTTCTTTCTCGTTGAACTACTCTTGTAAAGAATATCAAAAATAGAAATATATTTTTTCGTTATATATTACAAATGATTTCTGTACTCATTTACATTCACTATTTTTATAAATAAACAAAGTTACTGAAGAACAACCATTAATTGTACTTTTTCGAGACTTTCTGAAACTAATTTAATGCGTAAGACCTTCACTTCAACCCCATTATGTTTTATTTGTACAAAATCATTCTTGAACACGATTCTAGAATAGATAACAATCTTTTACGTTTCGTAATGCAGAAATAACAAAAAAAAATGCTATTATGATTAACTAGGATAAACAAATTAGTTAGCTGTTTTAAACATAATTTTTTCTTTCTCGTTATTTTTCAAATAACATTAATTTACTCTGAAGTCATAGGGCGAAAACCTAAATCATCCACATGATCCATCAAAAAGAGCACAAAAACATCTATCTTCTCGAAACTAAAGTACAGAACTTCCTGTTTACATGAAGCCAGTTTTCTTTTGACCCATTATGTTGCCACAACATATCCATTTGGTCTTTTTTTAGAATGAAAAATGTCTTCTCCCTTTTCATTCATAAGAAATGATTTTTTTGTGGAGGACAGCAGGACAAGAAGAGATATCATCCTCAGATATCTTACATCCCCCCCATCTGATTGGTGGAGGGAGGTGTGGTCCGTGGACTGTCGATGTCCTCTTGACAGATAATCGGAAGGGCGTCCAGATTTGATGGATCGGCCATTAGCGGTCCCTCGAGGACTGTCTCAACAAAGGGGCTGGATGGAAACCTCCCTGGTTAGATTCTTCTACTGCAGGGGTGGACGACCTGAATCCCTATTTCATGGAGTATGGAATTTAGTCAGGAAACCAGGATCGATATTATATAATGAAATCAATTTGTACTAGAAAAATACTAGATTTACGACCTTTGTGCTCCATGGGCTTATTGTGCCAATGAAGAAGAAGCAGATACTAAATTTATACAACATATACGAATTCAGTTCATTTATGTAATAAATAAGAGTTTAGATTATTTACAAAATTGATAAAAATGTATGTGAAGAAACTTTTTAGGTATGAATTTAAAATAAAAAAAAAACACGAATAGAAACCATTTGACAAATTACATTTGTGCTGGGTCTCAACAAAATCGAACCAAATGTCTAAACACCTATTAAATTAATATAATAACCTTCATAAAATATTATTAATTATTTCTTGAAATACATTATAATTTGAAAATACCACTTTGATATATGATTTTTTTTTTTTTTATAATTTTGAAATCAACTGCATCATTAGACTATCCGATTGTAGCATTTTAAATAAAAAATATTAAGTTGTTTAAAAAAAAAGCAACATACTTAGATGCATTTTAAAGAATATTTATGTAGATTCATTTCTCTTAATATTTAGTGAAGATATTTAATGCAAAATATTTTAAACCAAATTGATTTATTTGCAACATAAGATAAACAAATTAGTTCACCTTTTTTAAACAAAACGTCCGAGAAATATTTCCTTTCTTGTTGAACTGCTCTTGTAAAGAATGTCAGAAATAGAAAAGTATTTTTACGTTGTACATCACAAATGATTTCTATACTGATTATATTTTCTATTTTTTTTATAAATAAACAAAGTTACTGAAGAGTAACCATCAATTATTGGAAAAAAATTGGAATTTTTCCCAAGACTTTCTGAAACAAATTGAAAGCATAAGACAGACTTCAAACCCATTACGTTTTATCTGCACAAAATCATTCTTGAATATGAATCCAGAATAGATAACAATTTTTGCGTTTGGTAAGGCAAAAAAACAACAAAATGCTATTATGATTAACTAGGTACTTAATAATTTTCATTTCAAATAATATTAATTTACTCTGATGCCATAAGGCGAAAATCTAAATCATCCACACGATCCATCAACAAAGAACCCTAGCACATCTATCTTCTCCAAAATAAAGTACAGAACTTCCTGTTTACATGAAGCCAGTTTTCTTTTGACCCATTATGTTTCCATAACAAATCCATTTGGTCTTTTTTTTAGAATAAAAAATGTCTTCTCCCTCTTCATTCATAAGAGATGATTTTTTTTTTTGTGGATTACAGCAGGACAAGAAGGGATCTCATCCTCAGATATCTTCACATCCACCCCATCTGATTGGTGGAGGGAGGAGTGATCCGTGGACTGTCGATGTCCTCTTGACAGACAATCGGAAGGGCGTCCAGATTTGATGGATCGGCCATTAGCGGTCCCTAGAGGGCTGTCTCCGAACAAGAGGCTTGGTAGAAACATCCTGGTAGGATTTTCTGCTGAAGGGGTGGACGACCTGAATTACCATTTCATGCAGTATGGAAATTAGACAAGAAACCAGGATCGATATTATATAAGGAAATCAGTTCGTACTAGAAAGATACTAGATTTTAGGCCTTTGCTCACCACGGGCTTATCGTGCTAATGAAGGAAAAGCAGATACTAGATTTATACAATAGATAAGAATTTAGATTATTTATATAATAGTTTAGATTATTTATACAAGAATTTAGATATTTATATTTAGATTATTTATGCAAATACAGAATTTTAGATTATTTATACAAATGAGAATTTAGATTATTTATTCAATACATAAGAATTTAGATTATTTATTCAATAAACAAGAATTTAGATTATTTATTCAATAAATAAGAATTAGATTATTTATTCAATAAATAAGAATTTAGATTATTTATTCAATATATAAAAATTTAGATTAATTATTCAATAAATAAGAATTTAGATTATTTATTCAATAAATAAAATTTAAATTATTTATTCAATAAATAAGAATTTAGATTATTTATTCAATAAATAAGAATTTAGATTAATTATTCAATAAATAAGAGTTTAGATTTATACAATAGATGAAAATTTAGATTATTTATATAACAGATGAAAATTTAGATTATTTATATAATAGTTAAAAATTCAGATTATTTATACAACAGATTAAAATTTAGATTATTTATACAATAGATGGGAATTCAGATTATTTATACAACAGATATTTAGATTATTTATGCAATAGACGAAGAATTTAGATTATTTATACAATAGATGACAATTTAGATTATTATATGCAATAGATGAGATATGATTATTTATACAATAGATGAGAATCTGATTATTTATACAATAGAAAAGAATTTATATTATTTATACAATAGAAAAGAATCTAGATTATTTGCAAGCAGTTATAAACTGGCCCCGAAAATAAAAAAAAAATTTAGTTTGGCCAAATTTTATTAAAAAAATTCTTTTCAGAAATAAAGTTTTAATATTTTAAGTAATTCGTCTTTAAATAAAATAAATTGGCTGAAATAAACACACATACATACCCCAATGATTAAGAATATAATAATGTCGGTTTGGAAAATAAATTTAAACCTACTACTGTAAATTTGCCACTTTAATTTTTGCAATAACTTAACTGCTGGAATCAATTAGTTTCAAGACTAGCGCTATCTGGTGACGTAAAAATCTAATTAAAAATATCCAAAAAGTTTTCATTTAATTAAAAAAACATTTAATAATTTTTTTCATCATTTTTCAGCAATGAATTTTTTATAACGAAATAATAAATTCAGAGGAAAAAAATTAAGATAATACTAAATTTTTATCTATAAAACATTTGTGGCAAAAATTTTTTCAACACCTTAGAATTTAAAGTAACAAAATTTGTGAAAAAAATTTCATTCAAACAGCAAATAATATAATATATAGTTGTGCTAATATTAAATTCACTGAAAATTCTGTTTATTTACAGTACGAAAAAACTTACGTACTTGAAAAATTAATAAAAAAGTAAAAATATTTTTAAAATAACTGTGTATTGGTTCTTTTATTCATTACTTTTTCTGCCTTCCTTATAACTTTCGGCTTTGAAAAGAATGCATTCATTTTAAAATCGTAAAAGGCCCACACATTCTTTTTCACATTTATAAAGTTGTTTTTCGCATATTTAAATTTGATGCTGACGCATCGATCTTGCTTACCAACATTCTATTTTTACCAATAATACAAATACTCCTTTCCAGTGGGGAAAAAATAGATAAAAAATAAAAAGCTATGGCGTAAATAGGTCTGTCGCTAAGAGATTTGAAAAATTCAACGCCAATTTCTCTTCCACTTTTTAAAAAGGTGCCAATATGTATGGAAATCCCCATTTTTTTTCCCTTTTGGCGAAATATGGTATTCAATTTACTTTTCCTCAACTTTTTATGGAATAAGCATTAATTTTATTTCGCGTTCTCAGAAAGCCTCTTCCGAATAATTTTTGACTTTGAAAGAACCAGTGAAGATTTCAGTCATGACAAAAAGTTACATGTATGAAAAAAAAAAAAAAATTGTAATATTCGCTTTTACGGCATTAAGATTTCTGCAATAAAAGTAGTTTTTCCTTTACTAAAATTGATGTTTTCGGTGTAAAAGATATATCTTCATTCTCCCTTTATTTCTTAAAAAAATGATATAATTGAAATAAAGTATTGGATGTACATAAAATTTGCGAGGAATTATACGAACTTTTAAACAATGTCTGATTAATTAAACAATAGGCTGGTTTGTTCTTTGATAATTTTAAATAATTTTTTTTTACATTTTAAAGGTTTGGTTTGTCGCTCTACAGTCATTTTGTGCACGCTTTGGGTTAATCAGACCGGGACCTTGAGTTTAGCATGGATTCCTTAACTACTAACAAATATCCATGCCACGCCAAAATTTGAAGCCTGTGGCTACCAAAGGTCAGCGCTTTTGCCAATTTGCCATCAGGCCGATTTTTAAACGTTAAAAGAAATAATTTAACATATGTTGTGGCTCATACTGAGAGCTATACATACATACTATATATAGCCATTTTTAAAGACTTTCGCTGAATTGATAGTAGAAGGCAAACTATTTGTTCATGGAAGATCTGCCGAAGACTGAAGATTGGATTACAGGTAAGGATTGTGGCATTCTTTGATCCTTTGTTGAAAGGTTACTTATGATCCTTTGCCCTGAAGTTTGCAATTTGGTTTTACTTTATTTGCAACATTGTAGAAATCTCAGTCTTATTTTATCTATATTATATAATATAGATAATCTTATTATTTAGATTATTGGCTCAAGGCCTGCTTAATGGCACTTAATAATGGTTTCTCAAGTATGATCTTGAACATTATATCTCTTTTGAAGAAATCGCAGAAGATTGCGCAGATTGTCTATCCTAAAATGGATTCTTGTTCATGGAGATTTGGAATTTAATGAAATTGCAGATACTTTCGCGAAGAATGCCAGAAGTCTGAATCAGACTGTCATTCCTACTTTCTCTGCAGATGCAAATTCCTTAGCAAAATCTAAACATATGATTCCTTTTAAGATGAAAACTGAATACCAAATTACAGATCTAAATGCCGACAGAAAAACAACTCTCACAAGAATAAGGATGAAGCACCACAAAAATATGAAAATTTCTGCTGATGGCGTTAAAAATACCAAAAAATGCGGCAACTGCCCTAATGTCGAGCCTATAATGTCTTTGATTGTTAAAATATTGTGTCCAATTGAGGCAGAGTCAAATGGAACAGTGTGTTGGTATGGTAATTATAGAAATAAACTCTAGGCTTTCTTCTGTTATTTGATTTTTTGTAGTTTTTAAAATGGAAGGGCAAGTGAAGACGTTTCAAGGAAGAATTCGCCACCGGATAATTATACATGTGCTTGACATGCCATACAAATGCTCTATTTCCGTTGCGTTGCTTTACATACATCTGCAATGTGTTGTTGTTAATCCTGCAATGCTTTTGGATGTTATTCGGCTTTTATAGATTTCTCAAATATGGTCTTTCAGAATCATTTATGGCTCACTTAACTAGTATCATACCACAGCAATTGCATCTTATAATGTAATATGGCTGGAAGAAAAGTGAGCTTGTCTGAGTCTTTCTTGTATCATCTTGCCTATCTTTCGTATCTCAAAGGGAATGTGCAAGATATCCATTACAAGATGGAAAATTGGCCAATTTTTTCTTAAAAGCTTGCCTGATTTTGGGGAGTTATTAAAATCAAATATGGAAATCGTATAAATTCTAAATAGTTAGTTAACATATATCAAAGTAAGGGATTTTAAGATATAACGCTAAACTTAACGCACATGAGCAGTAATAGTTTAATATATAAACTAAATACCCTGTAGCAATGGTTTTTAAATCAAAAATCCGATTCTAAAAAAAAATATTCCCTATTTTCACTGACAACAACTTAAATCTAAAATTTTGTTTCTCACATAAATGAAAGCAATAAATTACAATTTTAATTGGTAATTATCAATAATTAGTAAACAATTTAGTAAATGGGTAATTATCAACAGAAATAATGGGCAGTCTTACATTATATAACGGGCCTGAATGGTCGAATGGCTAGCGCTCTGGCCCTCGGTACCACAGGTTTCGAGTTCGAGTCCCGGCGGTGCCATGGATGTTTGTAGTGGTTCGGAATCTACTTTAAGCCGTAGATCCCAGTCTCATATGACTGTAAGAGCGTCACAGAACAAAAGTCAGACTTCTACCTACGGGTACTCTATCACAACAGAAATTGCCCCCTTTCCCTCCATCCATGAGTAGATCACTCATGGGATGTCCGTCCCGCAATGAAGGACATTGACGATTAGTCACAAACAAACATTACATAACAGTTTTATATCAGCAAAACCATAAATATTTTTAAGTTATGGCTTTTGTTAGAGCAGTAGAATAAAGGAGATTGCAATACTTTTATAAGCAGATTGGTGTGGGAAGTGTAGTTCGCAAACTATCTTGAAACTCAGCAGAGATAGCCATTCATTCACATTCTCACTTTGGTACAATTACTGCATTACTTACAGGTATTTCACAGTTTAGTATACATTTAGCAGACTTGGAAAATTTCTGCAAGATGTAGTCAAAAATTAAGTGAGATCGGCAAGTGAATGAACAGTCGTGAGTTTTTTTTTTTTTTTTATCATTTCATTAACAGTATAAGGAGTTTACAAGTTTGGGATCCCACCTGGAAAATTAACGGAAGAAGCGATGAAGGCGGTGTTGATTAAAACTTTCAGGTAAAACCCTTAGTAATAATTACTTGTACCAAGACAGAATACGCTAATGGGACTTCAAAACACTAAAAAACACTAAAAATACCTCATTAGTCTATTCAATAATTTAACTCAAAATCTGCAATAACCTTTATCACATATATATATATATAAACAGTTTCGTAAGCCTTCAGTGACTTATAAAAAATGGAGAGGGAAGAAAAAATACACACGAAAATAAATGTAATTCAAATTTTATGATTTTAAAATAAATATTGCATTTTTATTAACATTTACAATTTAGGCAGATAAATACGTCAAACAATTAACTTTATGTTAGAACTTGTTACTTCTTATAAAGCATGATTAAGATATCTGAATAAGTATACAAAAAACTGCAATAAAAAAGTATGAATCTTAACATCTTAAAATAAAACTGCTCGATGCCTATTTAGCCCAAACCCTTTCCCAGTGATTATGCCACTAAGTGAAATTTTTCTCAATAAAAAAAACCATAATTAGAAACAAAAGTCTGTACTGATCGTGTTATCATCGAGCGCAAGGAAACGTGTCACTAAGACGATTGTAGTTTGGCACCTTTTTTGTAAAGACATGGCAGAAGGGAGTTTTGTGCTATCTAGTTGTCCGGATCATGCTTTTGGGGTAAACAACTCTGTGGATAGCTCTAGCTCTTGTCATCCATCAATGCCACAGACCACACAACAGTATAATTTTATACTCTTCAGTAGGTGAACGTAAAACAATGGTTGAGACCTCGTTCCACCTTTCCAACTTGGTTTACTGCGTCGTTCAATCTTTTCTCTCTTACTATCAGCTCCAGCGAACTTCTCTCAGAATGTTTCTCTCCTTCGATGTCTTCAACAGTTTTTTTATTCCTTTCGAGTTCACACAACCCTTCATTTATTATTGGAGGGACATTTTTCTTAAAATCCGATCCTGGGCTTATAGGTTTTTCACTGGTGCGATGGATGCCGACACTTAATCAGATCGAAGAGGCGGCTAATCTTTTTGTAAGCCAAAGGTCGATTTCGCTCTGTACAGATGACATTTTCCAAATCACTTGTGTTCAAAACGGTACAGATGGCAATCCGAAGCATTTTCCAAATCATCTTACCACCAACAAAACGATTCATTTCCTTTCGGAAGCGTCACCAGTTCAATAAATACGCAAGAACAGATATTTTCACATGTCATAGCTGTCTCCATTAAACTATCGGTCATCTAGTAATACAGAGTTGACCACCTGCACTTTAATTGTAAATTTAAACAACAAACAATTATATCATACCATACAAATATATCATGCGAAGGACCTGTTTCCTGCGGAACAGGTCATTCGTTGATCTGATTCTATTCCTATCCAATAAGGGCTGGAGATCATCTTACTACACACCCAACAGACATAAAATATACCACCACTACTCATGAATTATGCAATGATTACAAACAATTTCACCTTAATACAAAAATAAATAGTGTCTGGTAATCAAAATAAATCAATAAATCAAAACGAATAACCATTAAATTATTCGTTTTGTAAGTAAGTAGCACAAGAAATTAAAAATCGACGGAGTATAAAATATAAATATTTATTCAGTAACTGTAAGTCAAGAAAGTTAGCAAAACGGGTGTTATTGCATACATATATTATTGCATCAGGTTTTAATTTCTATGATTAATTTGCATATAACTGATTGAACTCTGTAATTTTATTTTATTTTTTAAAAAAATATTTTTAAAAGTTCGCCTTAACTCCATTTGTAAATGAGTATAATTGAAACCCTTCCCAATAAATGTCACCATTACTTGAAATGTATGAAATGTGATCTATAATACAGCAGCTTGTCCTATTCTTTTATAAATTTTCTATTTCTGTTGGAAAAAAAAGGACATTGTGAAATGATAAAAATGTTCAAAATTCAAAAAAAAAGTTCACAGTAATCGTTCAAATGTTCAAAGAATTCAAATTTCAAATTTGTTCTCGCTGACGTAAAAGTGATGACTATCGAATGATGGATGATTTTCCCTAGAAAAACACGTAAAATGGTTTAATGAATAGTGTGCTGGAGTTCTCTGAATTTACGGAACTAAAATTTTCCAGGTTTGGGTGGGACCTGATAAATGCTAAGTACCTCTTGCTTAGTAAAATCCATAACTGAATGTATTGAGTTCATCAAAAAAGCAGTAGGGTTACAGTGTGGCATATCTTTCGTCATGTATTCTGGGTAATGGTGAATCTGTCATACTGTTCAAAAGGGTAGAAGAAATTTGCGTCGCGTTAAATGAATTTTCATACAAAATTGTGATAATGACGATTCTTAAATCTCACGTTGAACCATCATCCGAGGGTCTGAATGGCCGAGTGGCTAGCGCTCTGGTTCTCGGTACCACAGGTTTCGGGTTCGAATCCCGGTAGTGCCATGGATGTTTGTAGTTGTTCGGAATCCACTTTAAACCGTAGGTCCCGGTGTCATATGATCGTAGAGCGTTGAGGGGGCATTGTTATTCCGCGTTCGTAGCTTATCTTCAAGTTACACGCGCCCCCTGGGTAATGCAAAGAGAGTAACATCGGTGCAGCCCTAAATTGCAGCCCTGACTGGCTAGCAAGAGGTTAAAATGTGGGTACAGTGGGATATATCTTTTGTCACGCATTCTGGGTAATGATGAATTTGATTTAAATTATAAAGAAGGATAATAAAGAAGATCTCAGGTCAAATTGCCGAGCACATGAAACCAATAGCAACTGAATTTTCATAAAGAATTGTGAAAATGACGATTATTAAATCTCACACTGATGGCCCAGTAGCTAGCGCTCTGAGTTCGATATCTTTGGTTTCGAGTCCCGGCGGTGCCATGGATGATTGTAGTAGTTTCGGAATCCACTTTAAACTTTATGTCACCGTCTAATAGGATCGTAAAGCGTTGAGGGGGTAGTGTTACACGTGTCCGTAGCATATGTTCAAGCTACACGGGCCCCCTGAGTAGTGCTAAATGAGTAACGTCGGTGCAGTCTTTGCTAATGCCATAGAGATAACTGTCTCTGTATTGCCAGCTGCATTAGAAAAATTCCCGTCAGATTAAATAATTTAAATCATATTATGCTTTTTCTTATAAAAAATTTTAACTTTTATTCACTCTCGAATACTTTAAAATAAAATTATTACACATCAGCACTATCTTATAAAAAGGGATTCCACCAGAATACATAAAGAAAAGGTAGAAAAATTAAAACATATCAAGTGAATGAAAAAAAAAACTTAAAAATGAAAACCATTTATAAATTCGAATTTAAAAAAAAAAAAATTACGATTCAAAAAGCTTTTACATTGTTTTTCTTTATAATTGGGGCTACATAAATAAATTCTTATATATATATATATATGCTAACAGATTGAAAGTGAAAAAATTCGTATTTCTTGGATAAAAATCAGTGTTTTTTTTTTTTTTGGTGTTTTTAGCCAATTTATATTATTTGAAAACGAATTATTTAAGATTTCAGAATTTTTATTCTGAACAGAATTTTTAATATTTGATGAAACTAAAAAATTTTTATTTTCACTGCTGGGTTATATTTGCTAGCATTGTATGAATAATCTAATTTCTTATCTATTGTGCAAATAATCTAATTTTTATCTATTGTCTAAATAATCAAAATTTGTAACTATTGCATAAATAATCAAAATTTGTATCTATTGCATAAATAATCAAAATTTGTATCTATTGCATAAATAATCAAAATTTGTATCTATTGCATAAATAATCAAAATTTGTATCTATTGCATAAATAATCAAAATTTGTATCTATTGCATAAATAATCAAAATTTGTATCTATTGCATAAATAATCAAAATTTGTAGCTATTGTATAAACAATCAAAATTCTCATCGCTTCTTCATTGGTTCATTGGCTTCTTCAGTAATCTAAATTCCTATCTATTGTATAAATAATATAAACTATTATATAAATAATCTAAATTCTTTTCTATTGAATAAATCTAGTATCTGCTTTTTCTTCATTGGCACAATACGCCCGTGGTGAGCAAAGGCCTACAATCTAGTATCTTTCTAGTATGAATTGATTTCAATATATAATATCGATCCTGGTTTCCTAACTAATCTCCATACTGCATGAAATGGTAATTCAGGTCGTCCACCTCTGAAGCAGAAAAATCTCACCAACATGTTTCCATCCAGATCCTTGTTGGAGACAGTTCTCGAGGGACCGTTAATAGCCAATCCATCAAATCTGGACGCCCTCCCGATTATCTGTCAAGGGGACATCGACAGTCCACAGACCACCCCTCTCCACCAATCAGATGGGGAGGATGTAAAGATATCTGGAGGAATGGGATCCCTTCTTGTCCTGCTGTCCTCCCCCCAAAAAAAATCATGAATGAAGAGGGAGAAGACATTTTTTTATTCTAAAAAAAAAAAACCAAATGGAGTTGTTGTGGGAACATAATGGGTCAAAAGAAAACTGGTTTCATGTGAACAGGAAGTTCTGTAGTTTAGTTTCGAGATGTTCTTGGGTTATTTTTGATGGATCATGTGGATGATTTAGGTTTTCGCCCTATGACTTCAGGGTAAATTAATGTTATTTGAAATGGAAATTATTAAGAACACAGTTAATCATAATAGCATTTTTTTTTTTGGTGTTGATGCTGCATTACGAAACGTAAAAGGTTGTTATATATTCAGGGTTCAAATTCCAGATATTGATTTTGTACAGATAAAACATAATGGGGTGGAATTCAATTCTTATACTTTAGATTTGTATTAGAAAGTCTCAAAGAAAGTTTCTAATTTTGTTTCAGATAATTGATGGTTATTGTGCAGTAACTTTGTTTATTTATAAAAATAATAAATGTAATGAGTATAGTAATAATTTCTCATATATAACTTAACAAGTAATATAAAAAAAAATTTAAAGTCAATTCCTACTCTTTTTCACTATAATGCAGAAAGTTCTATATAAATAATTTTCATTCATTTTTTTTAAGTTTATGTGTCGCCATCTATTGGTAGATATATGCAACTTAAATCTAAAAAAAAACTAAAGTTAATTTATTAAATTTAATTAAGGAATTAATATTTGAAAAAAACTGTATTAACATCAAGTGTCATTCACTACAAGTTCCAAAAAAAAAAATGAATTTGAACTTGAGTGGATGAATAAAAGTATTTTATGAACGATTGAAAATTTGAACAACATATATATACATAGGGAGAGTGTGAGCTAATAGAAGGAATTGAAAAATATATTTCTATTTTTGATATTCTTTAGAAAAACACTTCAACGAGAAAGAAAATATTTCTATAACTTCATGTTTATAACACTCGAACTAATTCTCTATTACATAAATATTCTAAATTCTCATCTATTGTATAAATATTCTAAATTCTCATCTATTGTGTAAATAACCCAAATTCTTGTCTATTGTATAAATAGCCTAAATTCTGGTCTATTGTATAAATAATCTAAATTCTTATCTATTGTATAAATAATCTAAATTCACAACACCATGATGAGCACCAACAACGCCATGATAAGCCAGGGTCTTAAATCTAATGTTTTTCTAGTTCAAATTGATTTCATTATATAATATCGATCCTGATTTCCTGACTGATTTCCATACTGCATGAAATGGTAATTCAGGTCGTCCACCCCTTCAGCAGAAAATCTTACCAGGATGTTTCAATCCAGCCCCTTGTTGGAGACAGTCCTCGAGGGACCGCTAATGGCCGATCCATCAAATCTGGACGGCCTTCCTATTTTCTGTCAGAGGACATCGACAGTCCGCCCCTCCCCTCCACCAATCAGATGGGGAGAATGGAAATATATCTGGAGGATGAGATCCCTCCTTGTCCTGCCGTCCTCCACGAAAAAAATCATTTCTTATGAATGAAGAGGAGAAGACATTTTTCATTCTAAGAAAAAGACAAATGGATTTGTTGTGGAAACATAATGGGTCACAAGAAAACTGGCTTCATGTAAACAGGAAGTTCTGTAGTTTAGTTTCGAGAAGATAGATGTTCTTCGGTTCTTTTTGATGGATCATGTGGATTATTCAGGTTTTCGTCCTATGACTTCAGAGTAAATTAATGTTATTTGAAATGGAAATTATTAAGTACGTAGTTAATCATAATAGCAATATTTTTGTTGTTGTTGCATTAGGAAACGTAAAAGATCGTTATCTATTCTGGATTCAAATTCAAGAATGATTTTGTAGAGATAAAACATACTGGGGTGGAAGTCAATGACATACTTTTGATTGGTTTTAGAAAGTCTCAGGAATATTTTCCAATTTTGTTTCCTATAATGGATAGTTGCTTCTCAGTAACTTTGTTTATTCATAAAAAAATAATAAATGTAATGAATATAGAAATCATTTGTGATGTATAACGTAGAAATATATTTCTATTTTTGTTATTCAAGAGCAATTCAACGAGAAAGAAAATATTTCAACTATTCAACTTGTAAAATTTTGGACATGAAACTTTTTGGATAATTGAGATCCAATTTTCTAGGATAATGACCAATATGATCTAAAAGTTCTAATACCGTACACTATCAATGCCGAATGCCTTTTATTTAATACGAAATCTTTTAATAATGAAAACATTTAGTAGATTATAATTTTCTTTTCTACTTAGACATAAACCTTTTTTTCTGCTTAAAAGTATTCAAAATGAGAAAAGATTAAAAATGTATTGTTTATTTCCGACTAACCATATTTAATTAAAAATGATGTGGTAATATCGATTTTCCAGAACCACCCGCTCAAACAATAGCTGATGTCCAATAACATGTCATCCATAATGGAATCAATTGAACGTTAATTTTAAATGATAGAAACCCTTTAAACATTTTTTTATCGGAAAGAAAACTTTTCATGTTTCAATTTAAATGAAATATCTGTCTTATGTTATTTGAATGTTATAATAGGCTACACTAGAGCCTAAAATCAATGTTTATTTATCTCTTAAAAATAAAAGATTCTAATCCTTCTTTAATTACGTAAAAGTAAATTAATAAAAAATGTTTTCAAAATATGTGAATTATGCTGTAACAATGAAAGATATTTTGTTTTTTTCACTTAATTATTTTAAAAAGTTAAGTTTCGATAAATTCATTTGATTTTAATAAATCATAACTAATGTTACTTTTAGGGGAAATTATAAGGTGTACTACTCTCTCCAAAAGTAAGATCAATTTTCAATTTAAAATTCCCGGGGTTTATGGAATTAATTTTTTTCTTTTTTTACATTGCTGGCACTGTCCTTGACGTAAAGTGTTAAGAATTTAGATTATTTAAACAATACATAAGAATTTAGATTATTTACACACAGTTAAGAATATAGATTATTTATACAATAGATGAGAATTTAGATTATCTATACGAATTTAGATTCTTTATACAATAGATGAGAATATTGATTATTTATACAATAGATGAGAATTTAGATTATTTATACAATAGATGAGAATTTAGATTATTTATACAATAGATGAGAATTTAGATTATTTATACAATAGATGAGAATTTAGATTATTTATACAATATATACGAATTTACATTATTTATACAATAGATGAGAATTTACATTATTTATACAATAGATGAAAATTTACATTATTTATACAATATATGCACAATTTACATTATTTATACAATATATACGAATTTACATTATTTATACAATAGATGAGAATTTACATTATTTATACAATAGATGAGAATTTACATTATTTATACAATAGATCAGAATTTAGATTATTTATACAATGCAAGCATAACCAAGCATTACAAATAAAAATTTAGTTTCACCAAATTTCTTAAAAAAAAAAATTCTGTTCAGAATTGAAGTTTTGAAATCTTAAATAATTCATCTTTAAATTATATAATTTGGCTGAAAAACAACAACAACAACAAAAAAAACAGTAATACTTATTTAAGAATTGCGATTGTTTTTCACTTTTAATGTGCTAGCATTTATGTTTAATATTATAATAATGTCGGTCCAGAAAATAAATTTAAAAGACTGCTGCAAATTTTTCACTTTATTCAATTCCTTCTATTAGCTCACAGACTCTCCCTATATATATATATATATATATATATATATCTTGTTCAAATTTTCATTCGTTAATAAAATACTTTTTATTCATCCACTCAACTTCAAATACATTTTTTTTGAAATTGTAGTGGATGACACTTGATGTTAATACAGTTTTTTTCAAACATTAATTCAGTAGTTAAATTTAATTAATTAATTTTAGTTTTTTTTAGATTTAAGTTGCATGTATCTATCAAGAGATAAACTTAAAAAATGAATGAAAATTATGTATAAAGGACTTTCTGCAATAGAGTGAAAAATAAAGTAGGAATTGACTTTTAAATTTTTTTTTTTTTTTTATATTACTTGTTTTTGTAATAACTTCTTAACTGCCGCAGTCAATTAATTTTAAGACTAGTGCCATCTAGTGGCATGAAAATCTAATTAAAAACATTAAAAGAGTTTTCATTTAATTAAAAAAATTTAATAATTCTTTCGTAATTTTAGACTACGAATTTTTATAACGAAATAATAAATTCACTAAGCTAATACTAACATTTCTTGAAAAAATATTTGCAACACCTTAGAATTTAAATTAACAAAATTTGAGAAAAAAAAATTTCATTCAAACAGCAAATAATGTAATATATAGTTGTACTAATAATTAATTCAATGAAAATTCTGTTTATTTACAGCACGAAAAAACTTACATACTTGAAAAAAATAATAAAAAAGGAAAAATATTTTAAAAACAACTGTGCATTGGTTTTATTATTCATTACTTTTCTGCCTTCCTTATAACTTTCAGCTTTCAAAAGAATGCATTCATTTTTAAAATCATAAAGGCCCACACATTCTTTTCACATTTATAAAGTTGTTTTTCGCATATTTAAATTTGATGCTGACGTATCGATCTTACTTACCAACATTCTATTTTTACCAATAATACAAATACTCCTTTTCCTGTGAGGAAAAAAAAATAGATAAAAAAAAAAAAGCTAGGACGTAAAATAGGTCTGTCGCTAAGAGATTTGAAAAATTCACCGCCAATTTCTCTTCCACTTTTAAAAGGTGCCAATATGTATGGAAATCCCCATTTTTTCCCCCTTTTGGCGAAATATGGTATTCAATTTACTTCTCCTCAACTTTTATGGAATAAACATTAATTTTATTTCCTTTTCAGAAAGCCTCTTCCGAATAATTTTTGACTTTAAAAAGAAATCGTGAAGATTTCAGTCATGCGAAAAAGTTTCGTGAATGAAAAAAATTGTAATATTAGCTTTTACGGCATTAAGATTTCTGCAATAAAAATAGTTTTTCATTTACTAAAAATTGATGTTTTCGGTGTAAAAGATATATCTTTATTCTTCCCTTTATTTCTTAAAAAGAAATGAGACAAATGAAATGAAATTTTAAATGCACATAAAATTTGCGAGGAATGATACGAAACTTATTAAACAATGTCTAGTTAATTAAACAATAGGCTGATTTGTTCCAAGATAACTTTAAATAACTTTTGTTTACATTTTTATAGGTTTGGTTTGTCGATCTACAGTCATTTTATGCATAATTAGGCTAATCAGAGCAGGACCTACAGCTTAACAAGATTCGAATAACTAACAAACACCCATACCACGTCAGGATTCAAGCCTGCCGCCTGTGGTACCAAAGGCTAGAGCGCTAACCAATTAGCCACTAGGCCGTTTAAGATTTTGGACTAATTATACAGGGACCTCTAACAAACATCTACGCCCAGCCAGGATTCGAAATCTATGGTACCAAAGGTCAGGCGCTTGCCAATTTGCACTCAGGCCAATTTTTAATGATTAAAAGAAAGAATTTAACATATGTTATACGAAAGCTATACGTACATACTACACTCATTTCCATAAATTAATCAGGGTTAATTCAGAATCACACAGAAAATTTTATTACTTAAAATAAAAATTTCACCTGTAGATTATCACACACATCTTGAAGAAAGAATATACAAATTACCACCAGATTAAAAATATTAAGAAAAAACATTTTAAAGTACATTTGTATCCAAAACAATGCTTGTTTTTTTTTATAAAAAAAAGAAAATAAACTTTTTAAACATATTACCAAAGTTGTTAAACTAAACCATAGATTTGTTTTTAATTGCAAAATCTTAACTAGTAATAAATTAAGCCATAAATTTACCGTTAACTAGTAATGAACTCAATGAAACTACGTTGCAGACAAAGGAATAAGATTGTGAAATATTTTGTGTTTCGAAAGAGATATAATATACTTTTACAAATGTCGATGTGCAAACATATATTTATATTTATGCACAAATATATATTTATATTTCACAAACTCTTCCTGTGATGTTTCATCATGACATGTTCAAGAGGTTGGCTTTAGAGCGAGATTTTCACTTTTGGAAATATCAAACAATAAGAAATTAAAAAGTTGACCTGATGATGAAAAAGATGGAATTATGTATATTAAAAGTATAAAGATAAAATTTTATTGAAAGAAATACAAAATGAAAAGTAGCAATAAGCGATTAGCTTCTTTAACGAAATTAATAAACATTTCTAAATTGTTGTTGAATAATTTCTAATTGTTGTTCAAAATTAAATACATTGTCAAGATTACTTAAAATTTGAATATTAATATATGTATCACTCTGTGTTTAATAACTAAATTTACATTTACAAAAGAATGATTTTTAATCGTATACTGTCCCCGAAAATATTACTTATAGAAATGAAAAAATTAACTAAATAGGGACAAAAAAGTTAGTTTTAATATTTTAATTCTTTATAAAACTGCTTATTTAAAAATATTGTTTTAACTGACTACACAACGTCTCTTCATGTACAACAGAAAAAATTGCTTTTAAGAATAAAACAAAAATGCTTTATTGCAGCTAAAAATTTTCAATTTTAAAATGATTTGTAGAAGAAATAAGATTGATGTCTGGTAAAAATTTATTTATTATATTAAAAATATTTCAATTTTTTTATAATGCTTAATTGCAGCAAATTTATTTGATTTTTTTACCTATAAATAAATAAAAATGATTAAATGATAAAGCAATTAGCGCAATTCAACACAACAATTTTTTCAGAAAAATTTACGTATATTTTGAAAATTCTATCTCGCTATTGTAATTGTTAATATGTACGTAATAGTCACAATATTATAGTCACAGACTAGACTTTTAGAATACAAATTTTTATGAAAAAACTAACAATAATTCACATATAAAAATATTGGTAATATGCCATAAATTAAATTATATGCTTTTATTTAAAATATTCTCTATAAGTAAGTACTATTTATTTTATACTGATACGTAAGTGGAATAGTTATATACCTGATAATGTTAAGTAAGTAGATTGGATATAATTGGACATCTTTCTAATTGTACAGCATGCAGAACTACAGCACAATGCATTCATTTGTTTAGGGATATTACATACGTGTTTCAATGTGTTTGATATTCTTCTATGTTATTAAACATAATAATGTTAATACTCATGAAATAATTACAAGTTTAAGAAAAAAGACTGTTCTTTTTAGGGTATAAAATTCTTATGAAAAGGAAAAAACAATAATTAACATATAAAAATATCAGCAACATGTTATACATTAAATCATATGCTTTTATTTAAAATATTCTGTGTAAGTAGGTATTATTTATTTTATGCTGATACATAAATATAATAATTACATACTTGATAACGTTAAGTAAGTAGATGATGATATAATTAGACATCTTTCCAATTGTACAACATGCAGAACAATAGCACAATGCATTCATTTGTTTAGGAATGTTATATACGTGTTTCAATGTGTTTGATATTCTTTTGTGTTATTATAAAATAATAATGATAAGTCACAATTTTATGGAAAAGACTTATTCTTTTTAGAATACACAATTCTTATGAAAAAAAGAAACAATAATTCACATATAAAAATATCAGCAACATGCTATACATTAAATTATATGCTTTTATTTAGAATATTCTCTGTAAGTACGCATTATTTACTTTATACAGACACGCAAGGGGAATAAACTTATACCTGATAATGTTAAGTAAGTAGATTGAATATATAACTAGACATCTTTCTAATTGTATAGCATACAGCACTACATCACAATGCGTTAATTTTTTAGGAATATTATATATGTGTTTCAATGCGTTGACATCCTCCTCTGTTATTAAAAAAAATAGTTTCATTATGTTAATTATGAGAAATAAATTGAAGTTGAATGCTAGGTTATATATTGACAGAACAAATAATATATTTAACTATTACTAAAAACTTTTAACTAATATTATAATTATTATATTATTATAATACATTTAGCTATTATTTAGACCTTGAGTCAATGGGCAAGGATATCGTATTGCAGTGGATCCCAAGTCATTGCGGGATCCTGGGTAATGCTAAGGAGGATTCTCTTGTCAAAAAAGGGTCAACTATCACTCAAACGTTTTATAAAGATATCTCTTTTCACTCGATGAAACTGACGATCCGAGACTTTTCCAGGACACACTGTCTAATAATTTCCGTGAAGACAATTCATCTAAAACCTGGTTTAACTTTATTCTAAACATCCCTGATTAGCCCAGGTTTAAAAGCAGTTGCACTTTTCAGACTCCTGACGAGACATGATTGTTTGTCCAATCACCTTTTCCGAATGAGAATATTTGTTGAAAGTCCAAAATGTATGTTCTGCAATCTGGGAGAGGACATGGATTCATCCCACCTTCCTGTCTACTCTGCACTTGTTTCCTCTACTGTGTAGGGTCGTTATTGGGAGGCTAGGGCTCTTATGGGCTAAACATGTCACTATGTGATTTCCTTCATTTCTCGTTGTTGTTTTCATATTCCATGTGTTCTTTTTTATTTTCTTTCTTATTGTTGCCTGCCATTGGGAATAAAAGAAAACTATTATTATAAATTTATAGAGATTAAGTCATATTAGTTTTTATTTAAATTTCAAACTATCCTACTCAAAAATAGCACATAAAATATTTTGCACATTAATTTAAAAACACAGCTGTGATTTTAATTATTACAACATGGAACATGTTGATATTAATCCGTTTACTTTTTCACAGCATTAAAAGCATTTCAAACATTTTGAGAGTAATAAATTGAAATAAACTGATTAGTGTAAAAGATGATTGTATATTTTATGAATTTCTTACAAACGTTATATGAATACATCAATAAATATCACTGATAATTATTAATTAATTAATACGATGTTTTTTATCGAACATGTTTCTAAAGTATAGAGGGCAAATAATAAAAAAAGAAGAATTTAAATAATTGCTGAAATTTGAATGATTAAACGATTAAAATAGAAATTGTATAAGCAGAATTGTATAGTAAGCATCTGAACAAAGCATAGTATTTGAAATTCAAGTGTAAGACAATATAACAGCATTTACATCACTCGAAAAAGTGGGCCTGATGGCCGAATGGCTAGCGCTCTGGCGTTCGGTACTACAGGAATCGGGTTCGAATCCCGGCTTTGCCATGGGTGTTTGTAGTGGTTTGGAATCCACTTTAAGCCGTAGGTCCCGGTCCTAATAGGATCGTAGAGCGCTGCGGGGCATTGTTACTCCGTGGCTTACCATCAAGTTACACGCGACCCCCGGGTAATGCAAAGTGAGTAACATCGGTGCAGCCCTTATGGCCAATATCACGGTCTATTTGCCAGCTACAGTAGAAAAAAACATCACTCGAAAACGATTAAAAATTAAAATGACTAAAACAAAAATTGTATAAACAGAAATGTATAAGCATCTGAACAAAACATAGTATTTGAAATTCAAGTGTAAGACAATATAACATCAATATAGAAGAAACATCATATAACATCAATATAGAAGAAGAAAAAAAAACATCACTCGAAAACGATTAAAAATTAAAATGACTAAAACAAAAATTGTATAAGCAGAGTATAAACAGAAATGTATAAGCATCTGAACAAAACATAGTATTTGAAATTCAAATACTATGTTTTGTAAGACAATATAACAGGTTTTACTATAACACCACTCGAAAATGATTCAAAAAATGATTAAAGCAGAATTGTATAAGCATCTGAACTAAGCATAGTATTTGACATTCAAGTGTAAGACAATAAAACAGGATTTACTAAAATGCCAGTAGAAAATAATGATGTAAAATGCATTTCTTTGGCATGGCCTTATAGCATAAGTATGAAAACAACCCGTAAGAATATGGCATTTTATTTTACAATATTTGCAACAATTAGATAAATAAAACGGATCTTGCAGTGAATAATTAAAACTCGGTATACTATAACTGAGCGAAATATAAAAAAAAGACATAAATCTATATTAGTACGTTCTAACTCTTATGATGCTTGCACGAGTATTTATTGCTTTACTAGTTGCCATCTCGCACAAGTATTTGCATAAATATTAAATCTGTAACGAGTCATGTTAAAGAGAAACGAAGTTAATCTTAATTTATTTCTTTTGAGATGTTTATATTGTGCAATACAATTAAGCAATGGAATGAGAAGGCAAAAGATAAAAGAAAATACCAAAATATCATTTTTTTATTATAATTTCTGCGCATAAAATCTCAGAAAAATAATTTTATGATTGTATAGTAGATATAAAAGCATCCTTAACTCAGTTTAAACATCTGTTGTTTATGTTTATGTTCCATTCTTTTGGTAATTTTACTTCCTTTTAATGTTGGAATTCTATTTCGCTCTCTCTCATAACTTTTTTATGTGAATGAAAAAAACTATTTATGTTTAAGAGTGGTACTATTCATATACCATTCTAATGTATGAAGATATAGTATTATGTATTTACGGAACACTATTTTTGAATAAAATTGGCTTGTTTAAGGTAAAAGATAAAAATCGATAGATAAATTGGAATTAATTAGTCCAAATCTATTATGATAACACAGCATAAACTATTTTAATAGTGATGAGAGGTAACAACTTAATTTAATGAATAATAATGATGGCAATATAATTTAAGGAATAATAATGATAGCAACATAATTTAATAAATAATAATGGTAGCAACATAATCTAATAAATAATAATGATAACAACATAATTTAATGATAATCGACATAAATTTCTTGTGTTAAAACTATATATTTTTTTAGTATTTATTTAAGAATAAACGTTTTTATTACAAAAATTATTTGTTATAGAAGTGGTCTCTTTTTTTTTTTTTTTCATCTTCGTACGTCAGGTTTTACTTGAAAATCGCTAGTTTGGCTTAACTCCGGTGATATAAATTTTAAAACTGCATTAACTTTGAAACTCTTACATTAGTCTTTAAAATGCGATGCTAATTTCTAAAGATTTATTTTTTGGTACGAAATAAAGATAATAATAAATTTTCATTGTACTGTTCAATTT
Organism: Caerostris extrusa; assembly: GCA_021605095.1. NCBI lineage: Eukaryota > Metazoa > Arthropoda > Arachnida > Araneae > Araneidae > Caerostris > Caerostris extrusa. Next base: position 118,376 of record BPLR01019200.1, on the reverse strand, counting down.
AAAGAAGGTTTCATAAGAAAATAAAAATCATTTTGAAACATTGATGTAATAATTTTTTCATTGCAGGCAGAAAAAATTTAAAATACAAAGAATGTAAAAATTTACAGGCATTTAAAATAGAAAGAGCATAAAGAACAAAACACAAAAAAGAAGAATTCAGCATTTGCCCATAAGTTCTCCCACTTGCCAGTGTCATCTACAGACACCTTCAGCAGATAAGGCTGGGCAGAGGAAAAGATGCTGAGCATCCATTTCATCTTTGGAATCACAGAGGTGGTAGCAGGGTGTTGAAGAAATGCCAATTCTAAATAAGTGCTTAGCAAGTCCGTAGCAAGTACTGTAGCTAGACGGAAGGATGAAACAGCTTCACTTTTCGGGAGCATTTGGGATATACTGCAGAAGATCAAACAATGGTTTATGATCGTTTTCTGCGATTAAGTTCTCCATAGGATGTCGCCTTCTAATTTTACGTAATTGACATTTTACGTAATTTTATGTATTGTAAGAGTACAGTTCCACTGGGTAGTTGAAGAACTAATGCACGCTTTTTGGCAAAACAGTCAGCAGCATAATTGCCAGTGACTCTATAGTGGGATGGAATCCGCTGGAAGAATCATTTAAAATCCTTAGCTTAAAATAACATCTTGAGTCTAAAAATTAAAATTGTAATGCCCTTTAAAACGCATATTCTTAGTCTTTAAGATAATCCTTTAATCTTTTTCTTAATGATAATTTTTTAATATATATTGAAGTTATTATTTTTTTTTGACAAAATGTAGAGAATGATGCATTTGTGATTCACTTCTCGATTCAAAGCATGCTTCATATGAAGGAACAGAAACTTTTTGAAGCTTTGGAGAAATGTTCAAAAAGCAAAGAGAAATAAAAAAAAAATAATCGAAATATATTGAATACATTGACAAATCTGGTATTCTGATTTCGTTTTTTTTGAGCATGGATATAAATAAAAACTTTCATTCAATTTACAGATATTTTCTTTATTTTTCCGTCTTAAGATGAAATAAGCGTTGTAGAAACATAAAACCTTGATACTTTATTAAGCATTTAAGTACATGATTGGAGATTGATGGATTGAATAATTTCCTCCACTTCATAAAAGGCAACTTCATGTATTTTGTCTGCAGAGTAGAAGCTAAAATATTTTTAACATATACGCAAAACCCATCATTTAATGCTTTAAACTTTGAATTGGGATCATCATTTATGACAGTGTTTCTTGCACTTGCTTCTTCCATTATCACTGAATATGTCATGGCAAGAAAAGCAGCATTATCGTAATTTAGAACATCTTTAGCTAACAAATAGTTGGCTATCAAATTAACATAAATTCTGAGGAGTACTGGTAAGCACAAATCTTTAAAATATTTGACTGGCTCAAATACTTCTTTAAAATGGAATATGAATTGACACTTCCTATCCTTTAAAAATCTGAGTAGATAATACTGTGTCCGAAGAGTAAGACCAATTTTCAATTTAAAATTTCCGGGGCTATGGAATTTCAATTTTTTTCTTTTTTTCGCTTTTCACTGTCCATGACAAACTGTGTGAAATTTGACGCCAAAATATTCATTAGTGCTTGAGTTACACTTGGCTTTTGTGAGACGCTAAAAGTGATTTCGGCGATTTTGAAATGTTTGAATTAATTGAGCAGAGAACTTGCATTTAATTTTGTTTGCGGAAACTCATAGAATGTTGCTCGTGACATTTGGTGAGCATTCCTATATTGGAAAGAAATGTTTAGAAGTGGTGCAAACAGTTCAAAGAAGGCAGAGAACGCGTTGAAGACGAAGAGCCCTCTGGTCGACCATCAACCTCAACCGACGAAGCTCACGTACAAAATTTGACGAAGCTGACGATTTGGTGTTGGCACAACCCTCTATTTACAATCAGAGACCTTGATGATGCTGGAATTTCAAAAGATCGACCAATTCCATTTTTGGGTCTCAAATGACCATATTGTTCCATGATTACCGTATTCACACCGTGCGACTTCTGGCTATTCCCCAAACTCAAAAGACACCGGGGACACCGTTTTGAAACGATTGAAGAGATTCAACGTGAATCGGCGAGCGTTTTGAAGGCCATCCCTGCCGATGACTTTTTAGCACGCATTGAGGATTGGAAAACAAGTTGGCATAAGTGCATTGTGTCGGGAAGGAATTACTTTGAAGGCGATGAAATAAATTTGGAAGAATAAATAAAGAGTTTTTGAAAAAAAAATTGGTTTTACTTTTTGGGCACAGTAGTACATAATTTTACATTACCTGATGCTGCTGCTGCTGATGAGATTGACCATTAATGACGTTACAAATTGGCCCTTTCCACCCCAATCAAAACCACCAAGAAAATATAGGCAATGTATAAAATTATTTCTTTCACCTCACTTGAGGCTAATGAAACATTTTGTCTATTTTTATTGTAGTTGTAGTGCTTGTACGCGTGATAACTTTTCATCTGAGGTTCGGAAACAGTTTATATTTCAATGGTTTGGAAACAGTTATCTTCATGGGAATCAATTTGAAAGAGAGGTGATGAACAGTTCGCTAACAGTTATTTTATTAAATTTAATGTTGATACGAACATAAAGGAAGATTTAGAAATAGCCTGATGCAATTAGTAAGATAGGATATTAATGCTGCTACAAACAATATATATAAAAGTGCTTAAATTTTAGTAAAATATTAGAAAATTAGAATAAATTTTAAATACATCCAGATCAATAATGTTTTAAAGAAGATTAAATATTTTAAAATATCTTTCCAAAATTGCTGAACTGTGTCCTAAATTTACATTAAACTTAAAAGGCTTTGGAGAAAGTCACACATTTAGTTGACAATTGTTTGCTACTCTAGAGAAATATTCACATTTCAATACAGTTGTAACCTGTTTGTCCATGCGTTCACATCAAAATTGAATATATGGTTCAGATTACAAAAAATAATATTCAATTGTATGATACCGTGCTATTAAAATATTTATATTAACAATGTTTAGAAAATAATATAAATAATTGTACATTTCTATTTAATTACTAGTTTTTTAAAATTATTTACGCTTAATTTTTTTTTTTATTATATCTGGTTTGAATATGCTACTTGCTTTTATTTTGTACGGTACTCGGTAAAAAACGAATAAAATCATGTTAGCGATCTTGGCGATAAGTTTGGCCAGATTTTTGATGATATTGGCTGATACATTTTTAGAGAAATTACTATTATTACTTCTTTTATTTGTGAACAAATGTTTAAAATTATTTTAAATTGCATATTATTTTTATTTGCTTTTTTAATGCAAAATTTATTGTTGTAATACATTGAAATTTATTATTTATACAACTGTGAAATTATGTGCTTTAATTTGAAATTTTTAATGTTAAATCAATTTAGCAACATGATAAGATTAATAAATAGCAAAATTACTATTTATATCAGATAATTACTTAATCTCGATTTTTTTTTGTATTCATTTAATCAATAATTTTTAACATTTTCTTATTTATGAGTAAAGGTACGAAAAGAGACCTCACTATTTAAATTAAGAATCATCAAAGAAGTTTTAAATGCTTACAAAAATTTCTAATGGAATAAAAAATGAAATAAGTTTACATATTTTACTAAAAATTATTTAATTCTTGAAATAATTAATAAATATCTAATGGTGTAATTGATATCACTTGGAATTGCATTATTTTCAATGCAGATCCTTGTTTCAAAAGAAAAACAAATAAATGTACAAACTTTGCTCCTTATTTTAATAAATAACAATTATTCGACATAAGAAATGTATTGATATAGATTCGATCATTTTTGATGAAATATATGCGTATATAAGGCTTTCAGATGAAATCAGAATACTGTATCCCTGAAGAAGTCGCCAATCTTGCAACTGTGGCGGCTTTGTAAAGGTGCGTAGTGTTATTAAAATCCAGACGGCAAAATAAAAGATGATAATCAATTTTCACATTTACAACATCTTTTATTTAATTTCTAACTCCAACTACGTTCTGTTTTTATTCTAGCGGGAAAATTCCCTTTTTTAACAGTGAAAGTAAAAGTCGTTCAATTTGTATTCCATTTTCCATCAATAGGTGTCGCTACATCACTCCCTACCAGTAACAAAGTTACGTTACTTTGAAAATGGTAGAAGAATTAATATATTTATACAAATAATAGCGAACAAATACACATTGATACAAATTTAAATTGCACAAAATAAGTACAAATACAATTACATATAAACATTTACATACAATAAATCAAGTTAATTTTTAAAATGGACATGGACGAATTATAATTTTGAAGAAAAGTCAATTATGTCATTGAAACGAACAGGAAGTTTTACTTGTCTTCCACAACGTGTTTTTGTATTTGGTTGTGCAATTTGCTGACTTGGTATAAATGTTTGCTCACTCGGCACAGATGTATGATCATTTGATGACGTTGGATTCAGAAGTTCATTAGGTTGTAACATATATGCCGGTTTTAATCTATCCACTGAAATATTAACTTGTTTTTTTAATTGATAGAAGAAAGTTTTTCGGGGACCTTTGCAATACCAAATAGGGTCCTTCATATGGGGATTCTAAAGGTTTTTTAACTCTGTCAATTCAGAAACACATTTGAGCACGTGTACAAATCTTGTAGAATGAAGATCTTTTGTTTACATTTGTTTTTTGGATTGGTATGGTTTTAAGTCGGCCATCTGTTGTCGAAGATTGCTTACAAAATTATCATCAGATATTGGCAATCTGAGTTCTTCAAAGAATTCGCCTGGTAATTTAATAGTTTTGCCATAAACCATTTCAGCTATTGTATACTTACAGTCCTCATGTAGAGCAGCTCGCAAACCCATAAGAACTGTTGATAATGTGTCCGTCCAACGAACGTTGTTATGACATCTAATAGCTGTTTTCAAGGTACGGTGAAGACGTTCAACTTTTCCATTACTCTGAGGATGGTAAGAAGACGTATGGTTTACTTTAACACCACATAGCGAAGCTAAACTTCGAAATAGTTCTGAAATAAATTGAGTGCCTCTATCAGTAATAACACAAGTAGGTACACCAAATTGGGTAATCCAATGCTCATAAAAGCTTTTGCTATACTTTCTGCAGTGATATTTGATAACGGTACCACTTCCATCCAAGAGGTAAAGCGATCAATACACGTCAAGCAGTATGTGTATCCATTAGAAGGTGAATAAGGTCCAATTAAATCTATATGAACGACACTAAATCTCTCATCTGGTGCTTGAAATTGTGAATATTCTGATTTTGTATGTTTAGTTATTTTATTTTTCTGACAGTTGATGCAAGTTTGAGTCCACTGTTTAACATCTTTTTTCATATTTGGCCAAATGAATCTTTTAGTTATTTCTTTTACAGTAGTTCGAATTCAGAATGAGCTAAACTGTGAATTGTATTAAATATTGTCATTCGAAAATTTTTTTTTTTTTGGTATGAATGGTCTGATACTGGAAGTAGAGGTACCACAATACAAGAACTTTCCTGATGGCAATTGGTGTTCTTTAAAATCTAATGATTTGGAATGTAATTTCAATTGTTGTAGTTAATCATCATTAATTTGTGCATTAGCTATCAAGTCATAATCGACAATAGGTGAATCGATGTTCGCAATTCTAGATAGTCTGTCTGCTACCACATTGTTTTGACCACTGATATGATATAGGTTAGTAGAAAATTGTGAGATATATTGTAGGTGTCTTAGTTGTCTGGGGGTGGCTTTATCATTGTTTTGCTTAAAAGCAAATATTAACGGCTTATGATCAGTATAAATATCGAAATCTCGACCTTCAAGTAAATGCTTAAAATGTTTAATCGATAAATATATACCCAAAAGTTCACGATCATAAACGCTGTAATTTTTCTGAGCATCATTAAATTTTTAGAAAAAAATGCAATTGGCTTCCATCCATTTGGTTCTTTTTGTTGAATAACTGATCCAATAGCCCAATCAGATGCATCGGTGAGAAGTGCCAGAGGGTAATCCGAGTTGGGATATGCCATTAATGCTATTTGAGCAACATCTTGTTTGCATTTTTCAAAACTTTGTCTGGATTCATCGGTCTATGGTATTTTGCGTCGGTCTTTTTGTAGATCCTTTCAAAAGTTCATGTAGAGGGGCTTGAGTTTTTGCGGCATTATTTATGTAATTACGATAAAAATTTATCATTCCTAAGAAGGAACGTAATTCGTGCATTGTTTCTGGCAACGGATATTCTATGATAGCTTTGATCTTTTGAGGTTGTGAGCCTTCAGCAGATATTTGACAGCCTAAAAAATCTATTACAGGTACTCCCAAAACTGATTTGCTAATATTAATCCGTAGACCATATTTATCAAAATTCTGGAAAACTATTTTAAGATGTGAACGATGTTCTTCCTCTCAAGAAGAGGCGATCAACACATCATCTAAGTATGGAAACACAAAGTCTAGACTATAAAGAACTTCATTTATAAACCTTTGAAATGTTGCAGGGGCATTTTGAGACCAAAACTCATCACATTGAATTGATAAAGTCCAAAAGGTGTGATAATGGCAGTTTTTGCCTTATCTTCATCTGCTACGGGAATGTGATAATATGCTTTAGTAATGTCAATTTTAGAAAATATAGTTTTTATTAGTTAAAATATGTTGAAAATCCTGGATTCCAGGTATGTTATATCGATCAGGTATAGTTAAATCATTCAATCTTCTATAATCACCATGTTCAGACCGTAACCGTATGTACATTCCTTATGTAATATTTCGTTCTCCGTAAGAGGGCGCTCTTTTTGTTTGTCAAGTGTTTTTCGTCATGTATCGTTTTCAGTTGAGTAATAAATGTCGTACAAGAATGTTGTGCCTCTCTCCTTTTCATCCTAAACAGATGGTCCGTCGAGCCGGAGGCAAAATTCCAGCAGACATACTTTAGATGAGTGGGGAGGTCGACGAAAGCGTTCGTACTCAACAATTTCGAATATTTGCTCAACGGAGCTAAAATAACAAAGTGCGTAACGATGCATAGTGTGCATCATAACAAAGTGCGTAACGACGCATTGTGTACACCATAACAAAGTGCGTAACAACGCATAGTCAAAAATCAAATCATCATAATCATATTGCATCGTGCATCTCAACAAAGTGCGTAGCATCATCTCACAGCATCGTATTTACATTCCGGAAGGTCACGAAACCACAACATGGAAGGTCTTCTAAAACACAAGCGAATTGTTAAAGGTAAGCTAACCGATTAATTACTAAAGTAGATAATTTACAAAATCAAGAAAATTCTATTTCTGTCTTTGAAGTGCATGAAAATAGCGTAAATATTTTAGATATTGAAATAAATAAATTAAATAATGATATTCTTTGTTCTTGTTTAGATGACGAATTTGATAAATATGAACAGGAAATGCATGAACTTTTTCTAAATTAACTTCATTAAAAATTACGTTAAAAGATGAATTAAGGAAACTCAGAAAGAATGAGAATAGTTCTAATGCATGTCAAAGTAAAATTAATACTAATGCAAGCAAAACACTTCCCTCCTTCCCCGAGTTCAAAGTTCATCGCGGGTTAGCGAGCGGGGTTGAAAGAGAAACCAGATGTTTCTTTCTTCTGACGTTAGGGGGACCATATATAAAAAAGTAAGCAATAATTCTGCGTACTCTTCACAGATCGTAGCTAATATTTGCACTTATTGCAAAAGTTCCTCACACTATGGATTATTTAAATGCGATAGTTTTTTGGAACTCCCTCACAAAGAAAAATGGGATACTGTAAAAAATTTAAAACTATGCAGTAATTGCTTAACATTCAAATCACATACGATTGATAAATGTCGAGCAGAATTGTGCAAAATCTGTACAAAACCCCACAATACAATTTTATGTTCGAAGGATTTAAATGATTCAAAATCTGATTCACAAACAGAAAATGAACTTCCTTCAATTAGTAGCAATAATGCAATCGTGCCCGCCACACAAGCGGTTTTATTGCCTACAGCAATTGTTTATGTCAAAGACATTAATGGCATTTCTCAAAATTCTAGGCAACTTATTGATTCAGCCAGTCAAGGCTCATTCATTAGAGAGAGTAGCGTTAATTTATTGCAAGTAAATCGCACTAAAGTAAACATAAGCGTAGATGGTTTGAGTTCACAAAAAGTAGGTAGAGTTGCAGGTTCGGTTAAATTACAAATAACATCACAGTTTAACAAAAACGCATCTATAACTGTTGATGCATTAATCATGCCTAAAATCACCTGTGACCTTCCTCAATGTCCAGTCGATGCATCTGTTTTGAAAACATTCAAACAATTGCAGTTACCAGATGTCAACTGTCACCAGCCTGGCCCAATAGATATTCTTTTGGGCGCCGATGTGTTCGGTGAAATTATGCTTAGTGGACATTTAAATGTTTCCGGAATCTCTGCTTTAGAATCAATTTTCGGTTGGGTAATTCTCGGAAAGACAAAAGGCATTTCTCAAACCATTCTATCTAATCATGCTAGTTTCAATGCAGTTGAGTTTGAACTTGACAAAATTTGGCAATCAGAAGAAATTTCAGACATAAAGCCTTACACTCAGGAAGAAACAGCTCGTGAAAATCATTTCATACAGACTTTCTCTCGTGATTCAACAGGCAGATTTGCTGTTAAATTTCCATTTCGTAAATCTAGTAATGAACTCACGAACTTGATTCAAGAAGATTTGCGTCTACCAAATGCTTCTTTGAGCGTTGATGATGATACAGTAAAAACTTTAGGTATCCTGTGGCATCCAGCCTCAGATGTCTTCTCCTTCAAAGTCAACTCATTATTTCTTGAAGGCACCTTAACCAAAGGAACACTTCTTTCAACAATCGCAAAGACTTTCGACCCTCTTGGATGGTTGTCACCCATCACAATCCAGAGCAAACTACTCATGCAAAAACTGTGGAAATATCAGTTGCAGTGGGATGAAGTCGTTCCTCCAGACATTGCAATTGAATGGAAGGCATTATCACAAGACATACTATTTGTCAAAGACTTCAAAATTTCAAGATACTTATTTCATGATCCAGACAAAGAAATTCCACCGGATGGGTTTAGTGATGCTTCAGAAAAGGCATATGCAGCAGTAATTTACTGTCATTCTGTGTCAAATACAGGACAAATCAAAGTTCAACTAGTAATAGCCAAAACTAAAGTTGCACCTCTTAAAACCATTTCACTTCCTCCATTGGAATTGTGTGGAGCACTTCTATTAAGTAAATTGATGGAGTTTACTTGTAAAGCATTTGACATCCCTATATCGCAATCTCATTTTCATACGGATTCCACAATCGTACTTGCCTGGATAGGATCCCATGCCAGCCGATGGAAAACTTTCGTGGACAACAGAGTGGCGAAAATCCAGACTTTGTCTTCTCCTACCCAGTGGCATCATGTTAGTGGAAATGAAAATCCTGCTGATCTCGCGACCCGTGGTGTGTCATCTTCAGCACTACTTACCTCATTGTGGTTGTGTGGTCCAGAATTTCTATACAACGAATGTTCTTTCCATCCAGAATCTTCTGTGCCAACATTGAACGATTCTGTGTCGACATTGAACAATCCTGTGCCTGAAGAAAGGTGTTGTGTACAATCAACTATTGCAGCCTATCATTTACCAAATTCAAATGATTTATTTCAGAAATATTCATCTCTTTCCAAACTGAAACGTGTAACAGCATATTGTTTAAGGTTTGTTAATAATTGCAGAAATTCAAAGATAAGGTAACTGGTTTTTAAATACTAGTGAACTTAATAATGCTATAAATGTATTAATCAAATCAGTTCAATTTATTGTGTTTAATAATGAGGATTAATGCATTAAAAAGAAATCAAGCATTATCTTGCAAAAAGCAAATTCTGTCTCTAAATCCATTTTTGCATAATTCAGGTATTCTCAGGGTGGGCGGTCGCTTGCGACATGCAATTATCGCATACGGCCACAAACATCCCATCTTACTGCCAAAAGGCACATTTTTAACATATCTCATTGTTAGACATTATCATGAAATTCTCTTGCATGCTGGTCCACAACTTGTACAATCTTCTATTCAAGAACAATATTGGATTATAGGTGCTAGAGATGTCATTAGACATTTAATCAGAAAATGTGTAAAATGTTGCAGAATTAGAAAATAACTAATCAAATGATGAGTGACTTGCCAATTACACGTATTTCCCCTTCTCCGACATTCTTGCGTTGTGGAGTAGACTACGTTGGTCGATTCAAATTAGAGCATCGAATGGTCGAGGTTCAAAATCATTTAAGGCATATATAGCTCTTTTTGTTTGTTTTCACTACTAGAGCTATCCACTTAGAATTAGTAACTGATCTTTCTGCAGAGGCCTTCATTGCAGCTCTCAAGAGGTTTATATCCCGCAAAGGCAAATGCAGTGATATATACAGCGGAAAACGGCTCAAAAAACGTAGCTCATGAAATTTGAAAAACTTTCAAAATCAAAAAATTACAATCAAATTGTAAACAATTTCTTGTTTGATAATGGTATTAAATGGCATTTAAATGTTCCAGGTGCACCACACATGGGTGGTCTCTGGGAAGCTGGTATAAAATCAACAAAATATCATCTAAAACGTGTTGTTGGTGAAGCTAAATTAACATATGAAGAATTTGAAACCTTTTAACACAAATAGAGGATTGTCTTAATTCTAGACCTTTAACAGCACTTTCTAATGATCCAAATGACCTATCAGCGTTAACACCTGGTCACTTCATTATTGGAAGGTCATTGACAAGTATTCCTGAGCCAAATTATCTCATATCTTACCAGATGGCAACTTATTCAAAAAATGGTTCAACAATTTTGGAAACGTTGGCACAATGAATATCTATGTCGATTGCAACAAAGACCAAAATGGCTTTTACCAACTAAAAATTTTCAAATCAATGATCTGTGTCTTATTAAAGATGACAATTTGCCCCCAACTAAATGGAAAATGGGTAGAATAATACAATTACACCCTGATCTTGATAATATTGTTAGGGTTGTAACCATCAAAACAGCAGATGGCACATTTAAAAAAGAAATATCACAAAATTATGTATGTTGCCAGTTTAAATTTTATTAATGTATGTTAATTGTAGCATTGCATTTATTGTATAATCAGTGTATTTCTATTCAATATTCATTCAACTCCTTTGATTTCATGTATGCATATTAGTGTGTAATGTAACACTTTTATATTCATTCATTGTTGAAATGTTATTTCAAGGTGGGCGGCATGTTCAGACCGCAACCGTATGTACATTCCTTATGTAATATTTCGTTCTCCGTAAGAGGGCGCTCTTTTTGTTTGTCAAGTGTTTTTCGTCATGTATCGTTTTTCAGTTGAGTAATAAATGTCGTACAAGAACGTTGTGCCTCTCTCCTTTTCATCCTAAATACACCACACGGACGAAAAGAACCATCTTTCTTTGTTACTATATGTAAGGGACTTGCCCATTCTGAGCTAGATGGACTAATAATGTTATTGTCTAGCATATATTTAAATTCTCTTTTAGCTATTTCCAACCGTTTTGGATCTAATTGTCTTGCTTTTACAATGTATAGGTTGTCCTTTAGTTACAATATGATGTTTTACATTATGTTTAACATTTGAATTAAGAAAATTTGGTTTTGTTATATTAGGATACATAGAAAATAAACCAGAATATTTACATAAGCTGCTCGTTGTATTTACACTTTCATTAATAGAGATGGGTGCAATGTCACCATAAACTGCAAGGTTAGTTACACCATCAATTAATCGTTTATGCTTTATATCAATTAATAAATTGAACTTGTTTAAAAAATCTGCACCTAGTATAGGTTTACTAATTTTGGCCACAATAAACTTGAATTGAAATTCTCGATGCAAACCCAGATCAAGATTTAAAATTTCTGTACCAAAAGTATCGATTGCGCTATTATTTGCAGCATATAATTTATAGTCACTAATAAATTTGTGTTTCGAAGAATAAGGAATAAGACTTACGTCCGCTCCATTGTCAACCAGAAAGCGTAAATCCGTTTTTTTATCGTTGACAAATAGACGGTATTGAAAGCAATGTTTTGTATTTTCAGCAGCAGAGTCTGCCGTTAATTCTGTTACTGATTCTGGTTTTCCGAAGGATTATTTTTCCATGCACATGGAGCTTTACATTTATCAGGAAAACATTTTTCTCGAAAAAAACGAAAATGGTAATAACAGTATTTGCCAGAAGGATTGTAAGAGCGATTGCGAGACTTACTTCGATGAGAAGAAGAGTATCGATCTCTATTTCTTGGTTGGGAACGAGAGTTCCTTGTAACACTCAGTTTTGCAAGTTTATTATCCATAGATGCAATTTGTTGTTGTAACTCAGTTATGGCATCTGATCCTGATGAAACATTGCTTACGCAGTAAAGTTCTTGTTTTAGTTGCATTTCAAGAATACTATCCGCCATTAATGCCAGTTTCTCAATTTCTTCATCACTAACTAGTAAAATATTCCGCACGGAATCAGGCATTTTGTAGAAATAATGTTGTTAGCCCTGTCAGTAATTCCATCAGTAGCCAGGTTTCTCATTTTTTTGTAAAAGTTGACTGGGTTTAAGATCTCCCAAATCAAGTCCTGTAAGTAGTCTCTGAATACGCTTATTTTCGCTTTCTTTAAAAGTATTCAGCAAACGTTCTTTAGCAGCGGTATATTTTGTTCTATTATCATCACTTATAATGTCCCACAAACTTTCAACAAATTTCGGTTCTAATTGCGAAACTAAGTAGTTGAATTTTGTATCCTCGGCTGTTATTCCACAAATTGAAAACTGTGCTTCAATTTGAAAGAACCATATTTCTGGTTTTTCTGTCCAAAAAGGAGGTATTTTGACACTTACCCGCGCTACTTCATCTTTTTTCGCCGATCCATTTGTTTCAGTCATTTTGTAAATAAATCACAGTTTGCAAACAATTCACGGGTCACCAAGTATGTGGCGGCTTTGTATAGGTTGCGTAGTGTTATTAAAATCCAGACGGCAAAATAAAAGATGATAATCAATTTTCATATTTACAACATCTTTTATTTAATTTCTAACGCCAACTACGTTCTGTTTTTATTCTAGCGGGAAAATTCCCTTTTTTAACAGTGAAAGTAGAAGTCGTTCAATTTGTATTCCATTTTCCATCAATAGGTGTCGCTACACAACCCGGAATGTTTCGCTAATGTTCCGCCACTTTCTTTTTAGGGTTACAATATTCTAGAGGAATTTCTTAATTTCTTCCCTTTTTTAACAGTGAACAATATAATTTGATTCTTTTCCATCAATTGTCGCTACACAACCCGGAATGTTTCGCTACTTTTTCTTTAACAGTTCTTAATTTCTTTTTCAGAAAATATAATTTTCTACAGTTATTTGCAAAATATTTTAAATATAGTAAATAAAGAGCAATAAATATATATTCTTTTAAATATTTATTCCGATAAATTATTGATTATTCTCATTACGTATGTTTACAGTATATGATATAAAAAATAAACAATATCTATGATGCTGCCACTGATGAAAATACGAAACAAACATAAAAACGGTTTTTAATTTATTAATAACTTATATTTGATAATAAAATAATTATTTTCTTTTTTAATTCTGTTAAAAATTAAAAATGTAATTTTTTTTTTATTTTAAGAACGTTAATTCACGACGAAAACGTTGATCGAATGCATTAAATTGTTGTACGGTTTTGTGATATTTATTTTTAATGCTGCTGACATAGTTAAGGTTTCGTGGCAACCGTTAGTTGAATTCGCAAGGAAAAATGCAATTTTCAATTTTAGAATGTTAATTTTAGTTGTTCGATTTGTTTTCTTCATTTATTTGATAAGCAAGACAGGTTTCAGTGAGGAATAAAAGATCATTTTCGCCTCCATCAAAAGATATATCCGAATAAAATGTAAGTTATTCTTTGGTTCCTTTCTTTTTTTTTTTTTTCCTTTCCGAATAATTTTGTTTCATCATTCGAATTCAGCAAATCGTAAACAACATGAAATAGTTTTTGACGTAATAGAAGGAAAAAAAAAAAATGCCTTATTAGCGAATAATTTTGGCGTAATTTTATCGTAACAGCGATTATTATCTAAGTCTAAATGATACATTTATGTGAGTTAGAAAAATATAATTGAACATAATATTTTGGCGACAAAGCGATTACATTTGGCGTAAAAATCAATTTTGGAATAAAAGTTTGGCAAAATAATGATGTATTTTGGCATAATAAAGCGAAAACTTTGTGTAGGATAGCCATCATGTGCATTTTTCTTCATTGCCCAATCCCAAAGTTTGGCGTCACTTTGCAAATGATTAGATGATCACACTACGACAAAATCAAATACATTTGCAACTTTTTTGTAGTTTCATGTATGTTAAATTCTAAATGAAAAGCATCACTTCTTAAGTATGTCGAAGATTTATTTTCTGGTAATGGAATATTGTATTGAACTCAGGTTCATGTGATTTGTATATAAACTATTCCATAAAGTACTGTTAACTTTTAAAAATCAAATCTAAATAAAGGCAAGTAATAAAAACAGTTTTTAAAAACGGTGCATCTGTACCTACTCAGTTGTAAAAAAATATATTTTATACTTTGTCATGATAAAATTATTTTGTGACTGAATTTATTTGGTTCTGTTTCTGTTTATTTCTTTGGGTATAAAATTTTCAACACTGTTTTCTTTATTATCAAAAACAAAATTTAACTAAGCGAAAGTAATACAGACAGCATTTAGATATTGATGATATTTTGCACATGGTGACTCCCTTATAAATAAGAATAACAAAAATTTTATAAAAATATACTTACCAGCTTTGAAAATAACATCATATAAAGCTTTTTAAATGCCCAAAAAGTATGTGTGTGACATAAAAAGCTGTTTTAACTGGACTAAGAGATTTGAAAGGATTTTTTGAAGCACATGATATGGCTATGTGGTATAGAACAGTTTTTTTCTGCGAAATGTTATGTTTAAAATTTTAGAAAAGTTTGTCGTCGTATATATTCAAAAACTTATACAAACAAATTTTTATAATAGAAGGTACATGATTAATAATATCCAATTTCACAAATGATTTTCACATTTTTCTCTTTTTATATCCCATGTAGATGATATATCTACATTATCTATCCAACGTCATAAAGTATGATAACAAATCTACACTCACCATTAATATTGAAATGTTACCAAACTCAGGCTCCGTTTCTTAAGAATTATATTAGGAGTTCTATCTTCTCAACTGGTGAGATTTTAATGTTATTATGGGAAAATGTATTATTAAAATCTTTCTTAGTATTTATAATTTTTGATTATTTTTTCTTAATTGAGTTAAACAAAGTAAAAAAGGCCTAATTTCATTGAAACCAAGCCACATCAGCTGCTAGACAAATATTACTATCCATAATACATAATATAATATGTATAATGTGTACCGTGTAATGTAAATGCACACATTTATTGAAGTAGATGTGGATTTTACCATTGTGTTTACCACCCGCTTTGCGTTTATCATCAAATTTCAGCAAATGATCCACACATCTCTTACTAGAGATGAAGACGAACTTTAGCCATTTTTTGACATATTTTTATTTTGCCCAACAAGCTATAATGATGATCTACCCTTTTTTTTTTTTTTTGCTAAACCAACAGGACATAGATCTCAAAAATAGAACTTGATATAATACATCTCATAGAACTTGTTCCAGATCTTGTAGTTTCATTAATAAGATCTAAATCTTTTGTTTCAAATGATTTTCTTCTCTAACTAATATCATTTTGGGTCGTAAAAAAAAAATGATGTATCACAACCCCCTGTCAGACACTTCATCATCGAAAATTTCTGATGAAACATCAGCATCTACATACATATAAATCAGTTTTCAATAATAATAGTTTTGCGCAATTTAAAGATTAAACAAATTACTGGAAAATTTTCAAGAATTTTTACAAAATTTACCATTTGTAACATATTGATTATCACTATCAATAAGACATTCATCATGTCTTGAATATCTGATACTTCAGCACTAGCAATATATATTTAGCAATAAAATTTTTTTTTAAATCTATAGAATATTTGAGATTATATTTTCCTAAAATGAGTATTAAATATTTTATCCTACATATCAATTGTTGGTGATTTTAAAATAATTTAAATGCCTAAAATAAATTCGATAACAAAAGCATTAATCAATTATCTGAAAATCGAAACCAACTAAATTCAATGTCCATTGTAATTGAAATGTGATTCGGTTAGCATTTTGCCTAAACTATAATCAGTAACAAAATGAAAATACATGTTATGCTAAAATTAACTTATAAAGATAGTATAAAAAAATCATTCAGACATTAGAAGGAATTATTCATGTGAAATGAAAATTGAAAAAAAAAAAAAAAAAAAAAAAATTGCTCACTTTTTTGCAGACCGGGAAATAACGCCAGTTTCAAAGAAAGTAAACTAAAAATCTGCCAACTATTGCCAAACCAAGAAATGCAATAACAAAAAATTAATCTTTGATCTATAAATGTAGCAGCAGTTAGTAAGTTAAAAAAGAATTATGCTTTAAAATGCATGTCTATTGTAATGGAGACTTGAGGGTAAATAAAGGGAGGACTAAATAAAGGTAAAAAATTCCCTTTTATCTGAAATCGACATTTGTCCTAATTTAAAGTTTTAATATCGACATGCACAAAAATTTTAACATAGGACTCCGGCAACCTCAAATCATAAATAAATTATAAAAATATATTATAATGTGTCATTATATTCTATTTTACAGTATATTATGTATGAGAGACATGGTACTACTGAGATCTGATAAATATGATGTTAAAATATTATAGTATGCCGCATGAATTTATTCGCTTTACCTTAATGGAATCTCTATTAAATTTAGTATCTTCAGAAAACCTTTTCATTAATTATTTTTAGTAGTTACCCATTACCATCATAATATACAAAATATTATCTCATAATCTATGGAATCATTGTCATTGGTATAAGCACATTAATTAAACAATGTTTATTACAATATTAAAATTCCTACACAGACTATTTCACTCGTCTATTAAAAATGCTGTGTTGTTATTAGGATGATTCATTAAATAAAAAGAGAGCAAAAATAAAACAATAGGCAAAATATTTTTTTTTATTTCTATCAAGGTTGAACTATTTTATTTTCCGTTATCTTTCGTTAAGAACACACCGTTGACAAAAAGCATGATATTAATAATGTATTGTAACACAAGTATCAAAGATCTTTTCGTTTGAAGATCTTCAGAGTTTTTTTGGGGCTTTTGACTTCTCAGAAATAAAAGACAATACTCGATGCCGGCGTCTTAGGCGAAAAAATACCTTAACCTTCGCCTTGGCTTAATGAAATCTCGATTAAATGTAGTATTTCAGAAAAAACCTTTTAATTAATTATTTTATGTAGTTACCCGTTACCATCATAATCTACAAAATATTATCACATAATCTATGGAATCATTATCATTGGTATGAGTACATTAATTAAACAGTGATTATTATTACAATACTTAAAATTCTTACACAAATTATTTCACACGTCTATTTAAAATGCTGTGTCATTATTAAGATGATTAATTAAAAAGAGAGCAAAAATAAAACAATAGGCAAAATAATTTTTTTTTATTTCTAAAAAAAAAAGGTTGAACTATTTTATTTTCTGTTATCTTTCGTTCATCATTAATAAAAATCTTGACATTAATAATGCATTGTAACACAAGAATTACAGATTCTTCGTTTGGAGATCATCATCAGAGTTTTTGGCGAGTTTGGCTTCTTCTCCGAAATAAAAGACAATACTTGATGCCATCTGAGGGGAATAAATACCAAGATTTGTCAAAAAGGCAACGAATCCTCCACTTAAAGTTGTCATTTCGTTTGAGGACAGTCTTCCTGTACCATTTCTACTGCACTAGCGTCTGTTGCTTCTACCAACTGTGAAGCCAGAGGGACGGCGTTTGTTATGTTAAGGACTCCTGCTGAAGACATGAACCTTGCCAGAGATTTAAAATAGATCAGGAACACTTTTCACTAGTGAGAGGATCCACACAATTCAGTGGGCCTGATGTTTGCTGGCAAAAGAGTCTGCGCTTACATTGTCAAAGCCTAAATCTTTGGCTGCGTTGTAGGTGAAGTCATAAACGAAGCTCTTAAAATCTTCAGGTGTGGCGGAACCGAAATCACATACCTCTCTAAATGTTTTATCTGTAACCAAAGCATTACCTAAAAACTGTTAAGAAAATCAACACTTCTGACGGAGTTGAACTTTGACCTAAACTGTCTGTACAGCGTAAGGGTGAACTGAAAATCTGTGCAGTGCTTAAAATACCTGAAAAAAAAAAAAGAAATTTCTTTAATAAAGGAAATATATGTAAACAGTTTTCTTGAAAGCATTATTTTGTTTGTTATTTGATTGTAACTATATCAGTAAAATGTCTTTCTAATAAGGATCGCTTTTGTTCAATCTGTTGATAGAACATTTGGAAATTTCGAAAAATTGTTTTGGTTCTTTAAACTGTAACTATCATCTTCTTTAAAGAGTTGCTGTCTGCAAACGAAATGACTTTTTTTTGACTATTGTATACATTACTTAAACTTTTTAGAATTACAAAAATATTTTTATCATACAATAATTCAACGAAAAGTTATTCATTTACCTTTTTTATTAAAACTGAAGATAAATAATGAAATTTTTGTAAATTTTTTTCATGATTCTAATATTTTTAACTTGATAAACTTAATAGTTAAGATTAATATTTTAAAATAATTCAATATAAAACATCAAACAATAATTTTTCAATTGTGTCAAGAAAATGAAACAAATGAATTGACATCAATAATTTGACAAAATTAACATCATTTCCACAATAATTTGTTTGTTCTTGAATAGGTAATTTAAATGAATGAAAAACATGAAAATAAAATAAAAACATACTGGTAAAGTGGAATAATTATAATAGATGACTAATTAGACAATTGAACCTTGAGGACAATATTCCAGTTTTCATCTGTGTTTTATTATATAATAATTAAGATGCAAAAAAAAAAAAAAAAAAAAAAAAAAAAAAAACAGTTCAGATGGCTAGAAATAATCAAAATTATTTATTTATAAATAAAGGAATGAAAGTACAGTTACACCGGTTTTGCAATTTCATCGCTATTTTCAATAAATGAGGGAATTGATGTTGGAATATATTAGATTCTTCTGTTTAATGTACGAATTGTGTAGTATTGACAATAAGAAGAACAGTGTGCAACAAAGTGATAGAAATTGATCTCCATCGATAACATTGTTAAGGATCAATACTGCGTATAAAGACAACTTGGCTTTAATGACACAACTATCATGGCAAAATTTAATTCAAATAACTTTGATTACATCTACCCTGAAGTAAAACTCAGTAAGATGCAGAAAGACTGGAAACAAAGACATACGTATATACACAAATTAAAAAAAATATAAGATTAAAAGAAATAACAACAGTGCTAAATATATAACCATTATAGCAATAGTATGTTAATAAACACTGTAAATTAATTATTTAAAACTTACGTCTTCAGGGTTTTCGCTGACTTATTATAGTAATTATAAAATGCAGAATTCCATAAAAATTTTAGAAGCATTTGAAATATCTGTTAATCTATAAAGAGGCGAATTTAGTTTTTAACAAAAAGTGACAGAAAGATAATGAATCGACTTATCTTACACATGATGATTTCATGAAATATATTATATTGTTTTAGATTTACTTTACTTTGTTCAACAAGTTATTCATATAAATTGATTCAAGTGAACTTACCACCGCTTGAAGATAGTGATCCAAAATCCAGCATTTTCACCATTTGAATGTTACTCAGAACCATCAATACAATAGCAAAATAAAGTTTCATCATTTTCAAAAAAGATAGAGTAACTTACTTTAACTGATGCTATTAATAATTGCCAGCTATTCTCGCTTTTTAATCTAACCTAGTGAGTCGTGACTTATTTATGGTAAAAAGTGGAGGAGAAAAAGAATTTTTTTATTTGAGAACCTGAAGAAATAAATGATATTAGAGTTAATGATCGTGATAAGTTCTTATAAGCGACTATTTCAGTTAAATCTTATACGTGCAAGTGGATAAAAATATATTTTAATGTAATAGTAATGTCATATCGACCAATAGATTACGCAGTAAAAATGAAGCATATGCAAAAATATAGTATATCGAAAAACATGTTGCAAAATATTCGTTGTTTGTAAACGCTTTACAACGCGCATTGTAAAAATTGTCTTGATATGATAGTTAATGATATCGTTACAGTGGCATTTATTAGTTACAAAAAAATTCCATACAGATGGGAAATATTTAAAGAAATTTTTCTACCTAATAAATCAACAGTCATTATTTTTAATTTTTTTGTCATTAATTTGCATATTTTTTTATCTCTGTAATATTTATTACATTTCAGATTAATGTCAACAATTGTTTAACCTTACAATCATACACAGCTATTCAATTTCTTAATTAGCTATGAATGATTTTAATAATTAAATGTTGATTTTTGTTCAAAATTATTTAAAGGTATTAAATCATAAATAAATAAAATCAATACAAGTATTTTAATTGTTTTACAAAATAATCCATGTAATTTTCAACTTTTTAAATCTTACATCACTAGAAATATTTTACGAAAAACAAATTAAAGCTTCTTAAAAAGCAATGGAAAATAATATGTTGAATTATGATATTGTAATGTAATTCAACATATTACTTTCAATTGTATTTTAAGAAGTTATAATTTGTTTTTCTTAAATTAATTCTAATAATGTAAGGTTTAAAAAGTTGAAAATTACATAAAATATTTTATAAAACAATTAAAATACTTGTATAGGATTTTATTTAGTTAGTTATTTTGATAACTTAAAAAAATATTGAACAAAATTAAGATTTAATTATTTAAAAATATTCATACATAATTAAGAAATCAAATTTAAAACCATACAGCTGTGTAAGTTGATTGTAGAGGTTAAAGAATTCATTGACATTATGGAATGTAATAAATATTACTGAGAACGAAAAATCATGCTAATTAATGACAAAACATTAAAAGTAATGACTGTTGATTTAGTAGATAGATACAATTTCCTTAAATATTACCCATCTCTATGGAAATTTGATGTATCTAATAAAGGCCACTGTAACGATATCATTAACTATCAGGACAATTATTACAATGCGCATTGTAAAACGTATACAAATAACGAATATTTTGCAACATGTTTTTCGATATATTATATTTTTACATAAGTTTTATTTTTACTGCGTAGTCTATTGGTCGATATGGCATTACTATTACATTGAAATATATTTTTATTCTCTTGCACGTATAAGATTTTAATAGAGAGCCGTCGCTTATATGAACTTCAGAAAAAACTAACACGATCATTGACTCTAAAATGATTTGATTCTAAAAATGATTGATCTAAAATGATTTAACTCTAAAATGATATTTTTATTTGAGAACTTGTACAAAAGTTCTCAAATAAAAAAAAATATTCTTCCTTTCCTCCTACGCTTTTACCATAAATAAGCCACGACTGACTAGATTAGATTAAAAAGCAAAACCAGCTACAACTATTCATAATATCAGTTAAAGTAAGATAATCTCTTTTTTTTCAAAATGGTGAAAATTTATCTTGGCATTGTATTGGGGGTTCTGAGTCTTTCTTCGAACGGTGGTAAGTTCTCTTGAATCAATTTATATAAATAACTTGTTGCGTAAGGTAAAGCAAATCTTCAAAAGATATAATGTTGTTGTTGTTGTCGTGCCCCTCATGGGAGGATGGGTACAGCTTCTGTTCGTATGGAGCACCCGTAGGTAGAAGTCTGACTTCTGTTCCGTGACGCTCTTACAGTCATAGGAGACTGGGACCTACGGCTTAAAGTGAATTCGAACCACCACAAACATCCATGACACCGCCGGGACTCGAACCCGAAACATGTGGCACCGAGCGCCAGAGCGCTAGACACTCGACCATTCAGGTCCAAAAATTTGTGAATACCAACGGCACGCGGTGTTCCCAGGTGATCACCCACCCAAGTACTGACCGCACCTAATGATGTTTGACTTCGGTGATCTAACGAGAACCGGTATATTCAGCATGGCATGGCCGCTGGCAAAAGATATTTCATGAAAGGATCATATATAAAATAAGTCGATTCATTGACTTTCTGTCACTAATTTTTGTTAAAAACTAAATCAGTCTCTTTATGGATTATCAGATATTTAAAATTCCTAAAATTTTTATGGAGCGCTATATTTTATAATTATATATTAAGACAGCTAAAACCCTGCCGACGTGAGTTCTTCAATAGTTAATTTTATAGTATTTGCTGTAAACATACCATTGTTATAATAGGTGTACATTTTAAGCAATTGTTATTTGTTTAAACTTTTATTTTTCTAATTTGCGTATACGTATATCTTTATTTCCAGTAATTTCCTGTATCTTACTGTTTCAGGATGGATGTAACCAAAGTTATTTGAATTAAATGTTGCAATGGCAGAGGTGACATTAAAGACAAATTGGCTTTATACCCAGAATCGATCCTCACCAATGCTATCGATGGTGATCGATTTCTATCCATTTGTTGCACATTGCTCTTATTACTGTCAGTACTACACAAGTTGTAGTCATTAACAGAAGAATTATTGTATGATATTACCACATCAATCCCCTGATTTCTTCAAAGGCAGTGAAGAAATTGCAACGAAATTCTAACTGTATCTTTCATTCATTTCTTTATAAATAGATAATATTTATTATTTCTAGCTATATGAGTAGTTTTTGCATCTTAATATTCATAGATGGAAACACAAATGACAGCTGAAATATTGTCTTTAAGGTTGAATTTTCTAATTAATCATCTATTATATTATGCCATAAACTTTCTAGAATGGCTTAAATTTCAAGTTTTTAAGTTGAATTGTTTTCTTATTTAAAATTATTCATTCATGTAAAAACGAATTATTGAGGAAATGATGTTAATTTTATCAAATTCTTGACGTCAATTGGTTTCTTTAATTTCCTTGACACAAATAGAAAAATAATTGTTTTATATTTTATATTGAATTATTCTAATGTTTTAATCTTAACTATTTAGTTTATCAAAGTTAAAAATATTATTGTACAAAATAAATATAAAACATTTACAAAAATTTTATTATTTATCTTCGATTTTAATAACAAGGTTAAATGAATAGCGTTTCGTTGAATTATTGTATGATAAAAATATTTTTGTGATTCTAAAAGGTTAAATAATGTAGACAATAGTCATAAAACACGTCATTTCGTTCACAGCTTGCAACTCTCTTAAGGATGATAGTTGCAGTTTAAAGAACCAAAACAAATTTTCAAAATTTGCAAATTTCTTTTATTAAAGATAATTTTAATAAACTCTTTCAAGAAAACTGTTTGCATCTATTTCTTTTATTAAAGGTATTTTGAGCACTGCACAGAAGTTTTTTTACTTCACCCCTCACCCTGTACAGACAATTTAGGTCAAAGTTCAACACCGCCAGAAGTGTTGATTTTCTTAACAGTTTTAGGTAGTGCTTTGGTTACAGATAAAATATTTAGAGAGGTATGTGATTTGAGTCCGGCTACACCTAAAGCTTTCAAGAACTTCGTCTATGGCTTCACCTACAAGGCAGCCAAAGATTTAGGCTTTGAAGATCTAAAAAGCAGAATCTTTTGCCAAACAAACATCTGGTCCACTCAATTGTGTGGATCCTCTCACTACTGAAAAGTGTTCCTGGTCTATTTTAAATCTTTAGCAAAGTTCATGTCTTCAGCAGGCGTCCTCAATATGACAAACGCCGTTCCCTCTGGCTTCAGACTGCTTAGAAGTGATAGATGTTCTTGCGGAAGAATTGGTGAAGGAAGACTGTCCTCAATCGAAAAATGAAAACTTTAAGTGCAGGGTTCGTTGTCTTTGTGAATAAACTTGGTATTTATTCCCCCGAGACGGCGCAAGCATTGTCTTTTATTTCGAGAAGTAGCCAAAAGCGCCAAAAACTCTAATGAAGATCTTCAAATGAAAGCATCGTTGATTCTTGTGTTGCAGTACATTATTAATATCAATATTTTCATCAATGATGTCTTCTTAACGAAAGTTAACGTAAAATAAGATAGTTCAACCTTTTTATAAATAAAATTATTTTGCCTATTGTTTTGTTGCTGCTTTCTTGTTATGTAATGAATCATCTTGATCGTATTACAGCATTTTAAAAAAAATTCTTTTTTTATTGTAGTATTTTTAAGTTTTTCTAATAATCATTGTTTAATTAATGCACTTACATCAAAGATAATGGTTCCATATTTTGTATATTATGATGGTAATTGATAACTACGTAAAATAATTAATAAAAGATTTACTGAAGACACTAGACGTATTCGAGATTCCATTATGCTAAGGCGAATAAATTCATACAGTATACTTTAATATATTAATAACATGATTATCGGATCTGAATAGCGCCATGACACTCCCATTTAATAAACTGCAAAATAGAAAGTATCCATACAATGTAATATATTTTTATAATTTGAGATTACCGGAATCCCATGTTAAAAATTTGAGGATGTTAATGTTAAAACTGATTTAAATTATGGAAATGTTGATTTCAGATCAAAAGAATTTTGTCCGTTATTTAGCCCTTACAAATCCAGTCTCCATTACAGATTACATGCATTTTAAAAACCTAATACTATTTTTATAACTCACTGACTGCAGAATTTTTAAACTTGTTCCATGGATTGATGAAAGATTAATCTTTTGAAATCTTTCCTTTCTTTTGTTTGGCGCCAGTTAATAATTTTTTTCAGTTTATTTTTCCTGAAAATGGAGTCCTCCTCCAGTCTGCTAAAAGGCGAGGAATTCTTTTGTGTTTTCGTTTTCATTTTATATGAATAATTCCTTTTAATATGTCAATGATTTTTTAATACAATCTTTGCATTTTATTTCAGCATAAGAATAGTTCTTTTTATTACTGTTTGTAGTTTAGATAAAATGTGAGCCAAATTACATGCCCAATAGCAATGTACATTGAATCCAGGTGGTTGCGATTCTTTTCGGATAGTTGATATACTACTGTGCCCAAAAAGTAAGACCAGTTTTCAATTCAAAATTCCCGAGGCTTGTATAATTTTTTTTTTTTTGGTTGCTGGCACCGTTTTTGACATCTGTGTGAAATTTGACATTAAAATATTCATTCGCGTTTGAATTACGTTTGCCTTTGTGAGACGCTAAAAATGATTCTAGCGATGTTTGAAATGTCTGAATGAATTGAGCAAAGAACTTGCAATAAAATTTTTTTTACGAAAACGTATAGAATGCTGCAGAAAGCATTCGCTGAGCATTTTCTATATCGGAAAGAAATGTTTACAAGTGGTACAAACCGTTCAAAGACGGCAGAGAACGTGTGAAGACGAAGAGTCCACTGGTTAGAATTCCATTTTGGGCCCCTGAAATGCGTCAAATCTCGATTGGTACCGAAAATACTGAATGCGCCAGCTCACACTGATTTTTTCTTCGTGACTTTTCCGCCAAAAATGAGACTCATATCGTTCCACAACTACCGTATTCACACGTGCGACTTCTGGCTATTCCCTAAACTCAAGAAACCACTCCGGGAATACCATTTTGAGTCAATTGAAGAGATTGAACGTGAATTGGCTGGTGCCTTGAAGGCCATCCTTGCCAATGACTTTTTAGACTTAACCGATGACTTAAATTAAAGATTTGGTGCTTTCAAACCGTAAATTTACAGTTAGAGACCTTGATGCTGATGTTGGAATCTCAAAATTATCTTTCAATTCCATTTTGGTTCTCAAACACGTCAAATCTCGATTGGTACCGAAAGCACTGAATGCGCCATCTCACACTGATTCCGCCAAAAATGAAACCCATATCGTTCCACAACTACCGTCTTCACACCGTGCGACTTCTGGCTATTCCCTAAACTCAAGAAACTACTCGGGAACACCGTTTTGAATCAATTGAAGAATTGAACGTGAATCGCCATGTGTTTTGAAAGGTCATAACTGCCGATGACTTTTTAGCATGCATTGAGGATTGGAAAAAAAGTTGTATTGTGCACGGAGGGATTGTTTTGAAGGCGATGAAAATAAATTTGAAAGAAAAATAAAGAGTTTTGAAAAAAAAAAAAAAAAATTGTCTTACTTTTTGGGCACAGTAATATGCCAAAAGGTGACTAAACGTCGTCTTCATCTTGATGTTATTAATGACTGCGGTGAACATTTGCCAAAATTTGATGAATAACGGAAGCGATCCAATGTAAAAATCACGGTTGCAACGGTACACTTCTACGGCAATAAATGTGCAGCACATTTATGCTGCACCGTAAAAGTGAATATTTTTTTAAATTTGCATGTCAAATATATAAATATCTATTTTGGTATATAAAAACAGAAATATGAAAACTTCTTTGAGAATTTTTGCACAATTATTTATGTACCTTCTATTACAAAATAAAATTACTAAAATATCTATTTAAATAGCTTCTTTCTTTCTACAAAAATAGAATTAATATTTAAAAAAAAGTTCAAACACTAAATATTTGACTTTTGCAACCTAATTGAACGTTTCCAATTTTGATAAATTTTTTTATAAAACTACTTTTCTTAATTTTTTACTTTAACTTGTATATTTGAATCCCATTATGATACTTTAACAGGATAGTTATTTTGTTTTTATCTCATGTCATTAATGCCGGGTCTGAAAGGGTAAATACATTATTAAAAAAGATAAAAAAACAAATTTCAATTCCTAATATTGGTTCACATTCTCCCTTTATATATATTTAAATATCTCAATCTATATCATTTTCAATCGTTAATAAGTTACTTTTTATTCATCCACACAAGTTCAAATACGTTTTTTGAACTTGTAGTGGATGACACTTGATGTTAATACAGTTTTTTCAAATATTAATTCAGTAATTAAATTTAATTCATTTTTAATACTTTAATTAGAGTTTCAGCAGTTTGTAATGAAAATGGAAATCAACAGCCAGTAGCTCAATCGGTAAAATGCGAGGATTCTAGAAAATTTAGTTTTCAAATCTTCAATTCTAGCGAAAATCAATAAATTTTTGAAAATTTTTGCTTTAAGAGACGCTTTATCCAAATGATTTTCGAGAGTGAGTTAGCAGTTGCGGCTTAGTGTCTAGAATGAAGGATTTTTCTCAAAAAAAAAAAATTGAAGAAATTTTATTTTGCCAATTAATATTGTGTTTCTGTCATGTGTATACATATTTATCTTAATTGTAATTATTTTAATAAAAAGTAACTAAAATAAAAATTTTCTTTGCTGGCCTAAGTAGAAATTGAATTATATTACTTGTAATTATTGCAGTCAAAATTTTTTAAAAAATTATCTTTTAACGTATGAAAAATGAGTTATTTTATTAAAAAAAAATAATTTTAACCACATTGTATGCTACAGCAAATTCAGATGGGCCTCCGATATCTGACTAACTACAGAGTTATTGCCCTTCTGTCAAAGCCTGCAAATGTAAAAGAAGTAGTTTAATTTGTAATGTGAGGATATAAATCGATCGTTATTTTAAATTAGAATTTGAAGAAATCATCTATAGGTTGCATAAATTTAAGTTTAAATGTATAAGTGTTTTTAATTTATTGTTTAATAATTCATTTAGCGTTATTGTTAGCTCAATTTTTGATGAAAGATATCTGTTTCCTTTATGAATCCATTATCATTTGTAATATAAGTAATAATATATAAATCACTATATAGAAGTCCTACAAAACTTTATTACAAAATATAATAAATGCACTTTTGAATTACATTCACAAATTTCAAAAGAAATATAATTTGCAGAGTATCTCAATGTGTCAGAATTTACAAAAATACAATTTTAAAATATTTTTAAGAAATTCAAGATTTCAAAATATATTCTACAAATTACAAAAATTAATAATACTTAATTTAAATTATAATCAAAATTTAAATTTAATTTTCGTTTAATTTAAATTTTAAATATCGCATTAATATCCTAAATATGGCATACTACAGATTCTTTTAAACCTTCTTTTAAATGGATGTCCTTTAAATGATTAAGAAAAATCAATTATTCTGTTATTTTTAACTACTAACCCATTAACTATATATTTTTAAACTTTTTGGTTCATTTAAAATAAAAAAAAAAAACCTCCTTTGTATAAGATTTTAAAAATATATGATTTTTCTAAAAATTTGAAACATAAATTTTCATAGAAATTTTTTTCCCTATATTACAAAGCCCTATCATATACTTGAAAATTCCTTTCAAAACTAGTTCAGTTACGACCCGGAAACAATCGAGCGAATATGGTGAGTAAGCGAATAAGGTGAAGCAAGACCGAAAAGAGCAAAAGGGTCATACGCATAAATCCACATCTCATCTCCAGTTATGATGCATTTCAACTCGTCCTGATAGTCAGAAAGCATTGTTTCACACATTTCAACGCGACGATGTTTTCCAAAAAATTCATTGTTTTGGTACCAATCTAGATTTGACGCATTTGAGGCGAAAAACATCTTTTAAAATGGAAAATTTGAAATTCCATTTCCTTTTGAAACTCCAACATCATTAGCAAGGTCTCTAATTGTAAATCGACGTTTTGCAAGCATCAAAAGCTTTAATTTTTTGGACGTGAGCTTCGTCGGTCGAGGTTGATGGTCGTTCAGAGGGCTCTTCGTCTTTAACACGTTCTCTGCCTTCTTTTAACTGTTTATACCACTTGTAAACATTTCTTCCCGATATAGGAATGTCACCGAATGCCTTCTGCAACATTCTATACGTTTCCACAAAGAAAAATGTAATGCAAGTTCTTCGCTCAATTCATTCAGGCATTTCAAAAATCGCCGGAATCAGTTTTAGCGTCTCATAAAAGCAAAGCGTAACTCAAACACGAATGAATATTTTGACGTCAAATTTCACACAAATGTCAAGGATAGTATCAGCAATCTAAAAAGAAAAAAAAGAAATGAAATTCCATAAGCCCTGGGAATTTTAAATTGAAAATTGATCGTACTTTGTGGACATAGTAGCATTGTAAGTAGTGGAATTAGGACTCCAACGGAGGCCAAAATAAAAAAGGCTGTGTTAGTCGCAGTTAGAGCGCAAGTTAGAGCTTTCTTAGTATTGGACGAACATTAGGCGCATTAAATGAAATTGTTTTCGGTAATTGCAGCCCCTCTAACAAACGCTCTAAAATGAAAAATCAAGAGAGAAAGCATGGACCATGGAATGTAATCAGGCTTTTGAAGAGTTTAAACGCATTTTGACTAGCAAACCTATATTGTACGCCCCTTGAATATAAAAAAATTATTCTGCAGACCGATTCGGGCTCATTTTGTTTAGGGATTGTTTTATCACAACGTGATGACGAAAATAACGAGCATTCCATCTTGTATTTAAGTAAAAAGTAGTTTTGCAGATGCTGAGCGGACATTTCAATTTCGGTACAAGAATGTTTTGCAATGGTCTATGGCCTAAAAAAACTTTAATATTATCTGGATGGTCAAAAATAATTCAGTTAACAGGAACGGAATGTTTAACTTTTTGTTAACAAAATGAGCATGTAAATAAGTGGAATAGAAATTCTTTCGCAGAAAAATTCAAAAAAAAATTATCTCAAAGGGAGCAAGAGTTGCAGCATTTTTACCACGGAAGAGTTGTGCAAATATCTTCCCCAAAAAGAGAAGAATGTACATTCTTTGACAAAAACATAATAACAATAATAATAAGTAGTGTTGTGTTTGGTTATATTACATACAGTTACTAATGAGAACAACTTGTCACTCAAATTTCTAGCAGAATATTCAGTGTCAATCGCTAATCTCATTATACAAGACCTCATTAAATTAGCAATTGTCTATGCGACGAATTTAATGAGGATAATACCTTCACAGTTTGAAACAATTACAGATGGAATGTGTAATACACCACTAGTTGATGCATTGTGATTGGTGATAAACTATGGACTGAGAAAATGTTTACTCTAAAGAGAAATGTGGGAAGCCGATTTCCCCTATTGACGAATTTTTTCGAAAGAGTGTTCTGAAACGAGTCGTCAAAAAGGGTTGTTTTTCACTTTTTCTCTTAACAGAACGGGCCTGAGTTTCGGCCTGTTTCGAAAATGTGCTCTTTGTGGTTTCGTGTATGAATAACTAATTATAATTATGAATAATTGTATTATAATTAAGATCTGAAGCAGACTAAAAGTTTGGAGATTCTACGTGGACTCGAGAAATCTGAAACTCTCCGACCTTGGAGTGAACTTCAATTGCCAATCAAATTATATTTAATTTTAATTTTCATGTAAAGTTCTGCATATATTTTTAATGTTTGTAAATAAAAATAAACTTGAAAGCGTCCACTTCTTAAAGACTTAAATCTAGTGTACGCCGAGACTTTTCAATATATATATATAATGTTTAAATGGTATCATACTGAAATAAGTAAACTCTTTAAATCATAAGGAATACAATACCATGCGGAGTGAATATTATTTAAAAAATAAATAATTAAATATGTCAATTGAAATTAAATTATATGCAAAGATATAAAAGTAAATATATTAAATATATTTATTTATGAAAACTATGTAGAAACAACATTTGTCATGACTGTTAGTAGAAATATATGAAATAAATAAAAAATAAAATAACTACATCGTTATTGCAAAAAGAAATGTCTATTTAAAAATACTATAATAAAAAATTTGGCATGAGCGCCCTGTCTTTGAATGGGGTTACTTTCAAGGCGATGAAATAAATTTGGAAGAGTAAATAAAGAGTTTTTGAAAAAAAAAATTGGTCTTACTTTTGGGCACAGTAGTATATCAAAATACTTTATGTAGTACTGGGTAAATTTGCATTTCGACGTTTTTATTGTAAAATTCTTGTCATTTACACGCTTTAAAACTTCATCGATGCGTTTTAAATGATTCTCTCAACTATTTCAATTGATTGCAATGTCATCCAAATACGGGACTGTGAAATTTTCACAATTTCCTAAAACTTACGATACTAACTTACTAAAGAAATACGCAGCATTTATTAATCCGAAAGGCGTCCGAACGTTTACTAAGAGGTATTTGCCAATTTTAGTTTGTTAAATCAACTGTAGTAAACTTCGCGACAGACACTCTTTCCCCTCATTTCTCAATATTAAGAAACAGAGAATATTGATTGCGAATATTGGAATTTAATCGCCTATAAACAAAAAAATCGCCTATATATCGCCGGTATTTAATCGCCTGAATAGCCGAGTGGCTAACTCTTTGGCGCTTGGTACTACAGGTTTCGGGTTCGAGTCCCGGTGGTGCCATGTATGTTAGTAAAGGTTTGAAATCACTTACGTTCCACGTTTAAACTGTAGTTCCCGTCTAATATGACTGTTGAGCGTGGGGTGACAATCCCACCCTCGTAAAAAGACATTTCATGTTTTGAAATCTGCCAGTAAGCAAACGGCCTTGATCCACCATGGGGCTGTTGCGCCGATGACGATGATAATCTATCTACAGGGGCGGGGATCCTTCCTGGTACCTCTACTTAAATCATGGGGAAGTGTAATCAGATTGACCGAGTGCTATTATATTTAAATCCAGCATCCAGAATTATCTCGGTCTTCAGAATTTCATTTTAATGTAAGGAAATACGGTACTATTTTAAATAACTAGTTTATTGTTAATTAGCTCAATATCATGTTCCACTATATTTGTTTTATTATGTTTATTAGAAAAAAAACCTTTTTATGTTGCAAGCTTTCAAGGACGAAAAAGCGGCTTTTCTACTCTTCGTCCATGAAAATTGAGATTCTACAGTGGAAATGTGAGTGGGTTATTCCAGACAGGGCCGGATTTTCCTATAGGCTAACTAGGCTTCAGGCTAAGGCCTCAAATTTAAGAGGGGCCTACATTCAAATTGTTAGCAAATTTAGAATTACACTATTCTAAAAACAGTACACACTAAAACACTGCATCGAAAAATGTATTGGTTAAGATCAAATTCATTGGATCTGTTCGGATCTTTTTTAATTTGACAAAAAATAAAAATAAATATATTTTATTTTTCATAAATTTGAATTTTGTTTCTTTGTATTTGGTTTGTTTGATTAGTTATCAACAAGTAGTTCGGAATAAATGTCCAAATAAGGTCTGACTTTTTTTTTTTATTTATCATCCATGCCTCATTTTCTATAAAGATTAATACCAATCACAACATGATTTAGCATATTGAAAATATGACAAAAGTAATGGGATAGCAATTTAGCATCGCGTAGAACAGGTATAAATGCGCAGTTTTCGCATTTTTTCGTTCACTCATGAAGAGTTTTTATTTGAACTTTTTTGGAGCTAGTTTGCCATTTCGGAAATCGTTGTAAATTCCCAGACCCACTTGTGTGTAACATCCCATGGACAGCGCAGTTTGATGAGTTGCAAAGAGTCGTAAATTCTAACAGACAAGCAACAACTGCGTCAAATAACCGCAGAAATCAATATGGGACGTACAAGGGACTTGTCTGAGAATGTGTGGAGATGGCTTTTCCAAATAAGACTTGTTTATATTTATATTTATCATTTCATAGTATTATTTATCATTTATTATTTAGTATTTTTATTTAATATCCATGCCTCATTTTCTATAAAACAACGATTAATACCCATCACAACATGTTTCATTTAGCATATTGATATATATAACAGTAATGATGTATTTTATTATCTCTCATGTAATTTACAAACTTAAAATTGGGAGGTGAAAGAGCCTCATAAGTTGAATATTATCCTCTTTTCATCTAAATCCGGCCCTGATTCCAGTTAAAAATATTCAGATTCAACTATCTTTACTAAAGTATAATATTGAACTTTTTGCAATTATGGAAGCCAATTGAACTGAGGAGTCTATGAAGTTCTATCATTCACCAGGATACTCATTTTACTTGCTACATATACTTTTAATTTGTGAAACATTAATTTCATATCTCTTTATATTACTGAAAAAACATTGTCAATAAATAAATTAGATTCAATTTATACAAATATACTATATACACATTATTATAAACATTAAACAACAATATATCTTACAAAATATTTCACACATTTATTTGAAAGTGTAGCATTATTATTAAGATGATTCATTAAACAAGTAATACAAAAAAAAAAAAAAAAAAATAAAATAAGTCAATTCCTACTTTTTTTTTTTTTTTACTCTATTGCAGAAAGTCCTTTATAAATAATTTTCCTTCATTTCTTTAAATTTATCTGGCGCCATTTATTTGTAGATATATATGCATCTTAAATCTAAAAAAAACTAAAATTAATGAATTAAATTTAATGAATGAATTAATATTTGAAAAAACTGTATTAACATCAAGTGTCATCCACTGCAAGTTAAAAAAAAAAGGCATTTGAACTCTAATGGATGAATAAAAAGTATTTTATGAACGATTGAAAATTTGAACAAGGTATATATAGGGACAGTGTGAGCTAATAGAAGGAATTGAATAAAAAGAGTGCAAAAATAAAACAATAAGCAAACCAATTTTTTATTCATAAAAAGTGAACTTTTATTTTCAGTTACCTTTCGTTAAGAAGACACCATTGACAAAAATCTTAATATTAATAATGTATTGTAACACAAGAATCAAGGATGCTTTCGTTTGAAGATCTTCATCAGAGTTTTTAGCGAGTTTGGCTACTTCTCGAAATAAAAGACAATGCTTGGCGCCGTCTTGGGGAATAAATACTAAGTTTTTGACAAAAGACAACGTATCCTCCACTTAAAGTTTCCATTTTCGTTTGAGGACAGTCTTCCTGTACCATTTTTTGGCGCGAGTATCTATCAATTTTAAGCACTCGAAAGCCAAAGGGACGGCGTTTTTTATGTTGAGGACTCCTACTGAAGACATAAACTCTGCTAAAGATTTAAAATAGATCAAGAAAACTTTTAATAGTGAGAGGGTCTACACAATCGATTGGACCAGATGCTTGCTTGGCAAAAGAGTCTGCTGTTAGATCGTCAAAGCCTAAATCTTTGGCTGCCTTGAAGGTGAAGTCATAGACGAAGTTCTGAAAATCTTCAGGTGTGGCTGGGCTCAAATCACATACATCTTTAAATGTTTTATCTGTAACCAAAGCACTACTTAAAACTGTTAAGAAAATTATCACTCCTGGCGTTGTTGAAGAGCTTTGAACTAAATCGCCTACACCTGGTAATGGTTCATTAAAAAGTTTCTGTACAGCTTTTATAATGCCTGAAAAATAAAAGAAATTTCTTTAGTCAAGGAAATAGATGTAAGCAATTTTCTCAAAGTATTATTTGTTTACCATTTAGCTGCTACTGTGTCATTGGAAAACCTATCATGCTGAAAAATCATTCTAATAAGGATATATTTTGTACTAATAAAGATATGTTTAGTCTTTCTAATAAGGATATGGTTTGTAATGCCTGAAAAAGAAAAAGAAATTTCTTTAATCAAAGAAATAGATGTAAACAGTTTTCTCAAAGTATTATTTGTTTACCATATGACTGCTACTGTGTCAGTGGAAAGCCTATCATGCGGAAAAGTCATTTTAATAAGGATATGTTTTGCATTAATAAGGATATGTTTTTATTCATTCTAATAAGGATATGGTTTGGAATGCCTGAAAAAAAAAGAAATTTCTTTGTTCAAGGGAATATATGTAAACAGTTTTCTCAAAGAACCATTTGACTTCCGCTATCAGTGAAAGGCCTATCATGATAAAAAGTCATTCTAATAAGAATAGGTTTTGTGCAATCGGTTTTGTTTAATCAATGATTGAATAAAACTCCTTTCAAACTAAACATCAATTGATTAACATCAGTTCCACAAAAATTTGTTTAAAGGAATAAATAATTTTAAATTCGAAAAAAATAATTCAACTTGAAAATAAAGCCATACTAGCAAGTTTATGACATAATATAATAGAGGACTGATTAGAAAATGGAACCTTGAGGACAATATTCCAGTTTTAATTTGTATTTCATTATTAAAAATTAAGATGCAAATATTATCCATATAGCTATAAATAATAAAAATTATCTATTTATAAAGAAATGATTAAAAGATACAGTTACAACGGATTTACAATTTCCTCGCTATCTTTGAATAAATGAGAGAATTGAAGTGATAATATATTAAATTATTCAGTTTTTTATACGATTTGTGTAGTATTGACAGTAGGAAGAGCAATGTGCAACTAAATGATGGAAATCGATCACCATTATAACATTGTTAAGGAAAGGCATACGTATGCATATATTAAAAAAATATGAGTTCAAAGAAATAACAATTATGTAAAATGTAGTACTATAAGTGCGATGTTTTGTTTTCAGCAAACACCATATAATTAACTATTTAAGAACGCACTTTGACAGGTGTTTAACTGTTTTACTATAAATATATAATTATAAAACTGATTATTCCTTACAATTTTAGGCACATTTGAAATGGGTGATCGTCTATTAAGAGACGAATTTAGTTTCTAACAAAAAATACTGCCAGAAATTGGCACTCTGAACAAATCAAGTAATTCATATATACTTATAAGTTAAATAAAAAATTAAAATAAGCTTTTATTTATGGATACAGAGAAGTAAACGTTAAATTTAAAAAAATATATATACTACTGTGCCCAAAAAGTAAGACCAATTTTTTTTTTTTCAAAAACTCTTTATTTATTCTTCCAAATTAATTTCGTCGCCTTCAAAGTAATCCCCTCCGGACACAATGCACTTGTACCAACTTTTTTCCAATCCTCAATGCATGTTGAAAAGTCATCGCCAGGAATGACCTTCAAAGAGGCCGTCGATTGACGTTGAATCTCTACAATCGACTCAAAGCGGTGTCCCCGAGGTGATCTTTTGAGTTTAGGGAATAGCCTGAAGTCGCATAGTGTAAATACGGTGGTTGTGGATCGATATGAGTTTCATTTTTGGCGAAACCCTGACGTAGAATCAATGGAGTGTGAGCTGTCGCATTCAGTGTTTTCGGTACCAATCAAGATTTGACGGGTTTGAGGCCCAAAATGGAATTAACCGATCCTATTTAAATTCCAATGTCATCAGCAAGGTCTCCAATTGTAAATCGA
This sequence comes from Caerostris extrusa, assembly GCA_021605095.1. Lineage (NCBI taxonomy): Eukaryota > Metazoa > Arthropoda > Arachnida > Araneae > Araneidae > Caerostris > Caerostris extrusa. The sequence goes on along the minus strand of BPLR01019200.1, from coordinate 82,068 downwards.
CGGTTTGCAAGCACCAAATCTTTCATTTTTTGGACGTGAGTTTTGTCGGTTGCGGTTGGTGGCCGACCAGAGGGATCTTCTTCAACGCGTTCTCTGCCTTCTTTGAATTGTTTATACCACTTCTAAGCATTTCTTTCCGATATAGGAATGCTCACCAAATGCCTTTTGCAACATTCTATACGTTTCCGCAAACAAAATAAAATGCAAGTTCTTTGCTCAATGAATTCAGACATTTCAAAAATCGACGGAAACAGTTTTAGCGTCACACAAAAAGCCAAGCGTAACTCAAATACTAATGAATATTTTGACGTCAAATTTCCCACAGATGTCATGACAGTGCCAGCAACATAAAAAAAAAAAAAATTGAAATTCCATAATCCCCGGAATTTTAAACTGAAAATTGGTCTTACTGTTTGGAGACAGTAGTAACGAAATAATGGAATGAAGTATGAAGAATGGATAACTACGATTCTTTAAACTGCAAATTATAAAAACACAATGAATAAACAAATTTTATACATGATGCTTTCATGAAATCTGTTATATATATTTTTTAGATTTACTTTACTTTGTGCAACAAGTTATTCATATAAATTGATTCAAGAGAACTTACCACCGCTTGAAGAGGATGATCCAAAATGCAGCATTTTAACCACTTGAATGTTACTCAGAGCCAACAATACAATGGCAAGATAAATTTTCATCATTTTGAAACAAAATAGATGATCTTACTTTAACTGATGCTAAGAATAGTTGCTAGCTGTTCTCGCTTTTCAATATAACCTAGTGAGTCGTGTCCTATTTATGATATAAAGCGGAGTAGAATATTAAGAACATTTTTATTTGAGAACCAGAATAAATCAAACATATTAGAGTTAATCATCTTGAATGTTCGTTTTATGAAATTCTTAAAAACGTCATCTCAAATCGTCTCATCTTAAATCTCATACATGCAAGAAGATTAAAATACATATTAATGTAATAGGTATGCAATATCGACCAATATTCTACGCAGTAGAAATAAAGCATGCGTAAATAATTAGATATCGGAACATATGTTGAAAAATATACGTTATTTGTAGACGTTTTACAATGCGCATTGTAATAATTGTCCTCACATAATAGTTAATGATATCGTTACAGTGGTATTTATTAGATAGATCAAATTTCCTTACTGATAGGTAGTGTTGGTGCTTGGTGGACGATTTGTGGCTACTCACTCACTTTGTCACTCACTATCTTGAGTTGGAGTCCTTTGAAGTGTTGAGATAATACATTGAAAAACAAAGCAGATAAAGACTAATAGGTGACTTGCCCATATATATATATATATATATATATATATATATATATAAAAGAATTAAAATAAAGAAACATATAAAGTTCTGAAGTAATCTAAACAAATCAGGGGAAGGTTTTTATTTATTCATTTTTTATTTATTATTCTTTCATTTATATTTAATATATAAACATATAAAAACAAATAAAAGCAATTAAGAAGCTGAGTTGAAGAAAAAGGTTCGAGTTACTGATAGGTAATCGTTCAGGAAATTTGATGCATCTAATAAATCAACAGTCATTATTTTTAATTTTTTTGTCATTAATTTTCATGTTCTCCGTGATATTTACTACATTCCAGGATAATGTCAATGAATTGTTTAACATCTACAAACAACGTATACAACTGGACAGTCTTAAGTTCGATTTCTTAATTATCTATCAATGTTTTTATATAATTAAAACCTATTTAAAGTTATAAAAAAATAAATAAATAAAGTCTATTTAAAAAGAAACTGAAATATATTTAAATATTTTTATGCAAGTTTTTCAATTGATTTACCAAATAATAATTAACTTTTTAAATGTTACATCACTAGAAATATTTTATGAAAAACAAATTTGAACTCATTAAATAGCAAGGGAAAACAATATACTACTGTATCCAAAAAGTAAGACGAATTTAAAATTTAAAATTCCCGTGACTTATGAAATTTCAATTTTTTTTTTTTTTTAGGTCCATGGCGCTATCCTTGACATCTGTGTAAAATTTGGCGTCAAAATATTCATTAGTGTTTGAATTACGATTGGCTTTGTGAGACGCTAAAACTGATTCCGGCGATTTTTGAAATGTCTGAATTGATTGAGCAAAGAACTTGCACTAAATTTTTTTGCGGAAACGTGTAGAATGTTGCAGAAGGCATTCGGTGAGCATTCCTATATCGGAAAGAAATGTTTAGAAGTGGTATAAACAGAAACAAGAAGGCAGGGAATGCGTTGAAGACGAAGAGCCCTCTTGTCAACCATCAACCTCAACCGACGAAGCTCACGTCCAAAATATTAAATATCTGGAATTTGCAAAACCATCGATTTACAATTAGAGACATTGTTGATGATGTTGGAATTTCAAAAAGATCCGTAAATTTCATCTTGGCCTCAAACGCGTCAAATCTAAGTTGGTATCAAATAGACTGCCAAATACACGCCATCTCACACTGCATTGAATCAAAATTGACTATTTCACCAAACCCATATCTTTTCATAACCACCGTATTCACACCCTGCGACTTCTAGCTATTCCTTACATTAAAAGATCACTCCAGGGAGACCGTTTTGAGTCGATTGAAGAGATTCAACGTGAATCGCGGAGCGCTTTGAAGGCCTTCTCCCTACCGATGATTTTTTAGCATGCATTGAGGATTGGAAAGAAAGGTAGCATAAGTGCATAGCGGATTACTTTGAAGGCGATGAAATAAAGAATAAATAAAGAGTTTTGGAAAAAAAAATTTCTTACTTTTTGGGCACAGTAGTATATTTCTCAATAGTGTAGGAATAATTTTTGTGTAAAAATTTTAAATCTACAAATTGAACCAACTGTAGTCGAGAATGAAGAATTTGGTCACTCTTTGAACAACTCCTGGACTTGAATAATTGTGTAAATTCATGGGAATAAAAGTTATATAGCTTGTAATCACATTTCCAAATCAAAGCCATTTAAGTCCTATTTGCTCATCTGATAGCTTGACATTTGTATTGAGAAACCTGTGACAATTGAACATCCATAGTGTTTATAAATCCTTCTAAACAAATTCTTGGTTGATTACATACGGCTAATGTAACCGTTGTATTACTTATGTCATGCATCTTTTGGTTTTGTAACTATATCTAGTAAGCGCCAAACAATTTCATGGAAAATCAAATATTTCGATTATAAGGAAATTAATAATTACATACATTACATCTTCTAGAATTTTGCCTATGGTTTAATAATTTTTAATTCCACATTTTTTATTATTTTTATTTATTCATTTATTTATTTTTGCTGCATTAAATCTACATTAATTGTTCAAAGTCCTTTTTGTCAAATAAGTAACCATCATCCTTATATTATGCTTTTTATAATCTCGAATAGAAATTTTTTTATTTATAAAATAAAAAAAAATATTTTGTCTCGCCAACATAGATCTTGGCTTACTTCGCTTTATATAACGTGCCCCAAAAGTAAGACCAATTTTTTTTAACTCTTTATTTATTCTTCCAAATTTATTTCATCGCCTTCAAAGTAATCCTCCGGACACATTGCAATTATGCCAACTTTTTCCAATCCTCAATGCATGCTAAAAAGTCATCGGCAGGGATGGCTTTCAAAGTGCGCGACGATTCAAGTTGAATATCTTCAATCGACTCAAAACAGTGTCTCCGGAGAGGTCTTTTGAGTTTAGGGAATAGCCAGAAATCGCACGGGGTCAATACGGTGGTTGTGTAACGATGTGGGTTTCATTTTCGGCGAAACGGTCACTGCCTTCTTTGAACTGTTTATAGCACTTCTAAACATTTCTTTCCTATATAGGAATGCTCACCGAATGCCTTATGCAACATTCTATACGTTTCCGCAAACAAAATTGAATGCAAGTTCTTTGCTCAATTAATTCAGACATTTCAAAAATCGCCGGAATCAGTTTTAGCGTCTCACAAACCAAGCGTAATTCAAACACTAATGAATATTTTGACGTCAAGGAGACACACAGATGTCAAGGACAGTGGCAGCAACCTAAAGAAGGAAAAAATGAAAATTCCATAAACCCCGGGAATTTTAAAAAAATCGTCCTTATATTTTGGATACAGTAGTATACATAACTCATGGCAAGGCCGAATATTAGATTTCTTAAATATTTTAAAAGCCATATCAACTCCTGTGAAAATAAATCTGAAACTACTCATTTAGTAAAAACAGTTCCGTGACCTTTAGAAAGTCAGAAAATTCTGAGGAGTGGCAAAATTCGCATCATACATCGTTATTTTTGTATGGCCTTTTTTTTTAAATGACAAGGTTATGAAAAGGAGAAATATTTTATTCTATTATCTATTTGCTTGTAGGACATGGTGAAAAAGAATCGCCTATTATTTTTTGCATAATACTTTTTTAAGAAAGGATACATTTCTTGTGGACATAATTTACGTATAAATCACAGCAACCATTAAGTTTAAAATATCCAGACTTTTCAGTTTAGAATTGAGTCAAGTAATAAATCCATGTATAATTTGCATTGAAACAATACCAGTTTTCAACGAATGTACACGGTGATTTTAATTAAAGTCCAACTTTCAAAATGCTGTAAAAAAAAAAGAACTCCTAGTCATAATGAGTTCAAATTTGAACTGAAGATAATGGAAGAAGGGGAAACGGTACGGTATCAAAAAGTTACAAAGTGAATTAACAAATGGCGCTGTAAGCGGTATAAAAAAGTGAATTCACTGCCAGTGATATTTTGAATTGAAATTACAACGTATTTGGCATGAGTTGCACATTAAACAAACTGTAGTTTTCAATCTGCTTGATTGTTTCGGTTTTCTTAAGGAAAAAATGACTTTCAAGTCATTCAACAGTTGTGACACTGTTAGTGGAAAGCCCATCCGCCACGGCAAGGAGATATCAAATTGGATGGAAAAAATCAATGGAACTTTTTGTTGATGCCATACCGTTTCTCCTTTTTCCAGGTATTTTCAGTTCAAATTTGAACTTATTGTGACGAGTGTTTCTTTTTTACAGCATTTTGAAAGTGGGACACAGCATTTTATAATCACCATGTATAAACATTATACATAAATCTTTTATTATAGTAATACAAACGATTTCATCAATATTAAATGAGTAATCTCCTGTGTAATTTTATTGAAGAAAATATATAGGAAATTTAAAGAGTTCTTACGTTGTGCCATGTAAGATGTGATTATAAAATAATCGTTTCAGGCTCAGATGCATCTATGTTGTTCCAGACAAGCTGCTATTTGCATGTCATAGGCTCGCCACAGACTAGCCGTAATTGCATAAGCATTTAGTGTTTGAAGACATACTATACCTACTGTGAGGGAGAATTGAATAACCCACCTTGGGCCTGAGCACATTGTTCATGTACTCTATATCAACGACTATCCTTGGGACAGAACCAAGTTGGCAAGTATTCTTCGAGATAGGCGTGGAACTCTTTGTTCAGACATTACCCCTACCTAGGTCCACCCCCTTACCCCACCTAGCTTTTTTTTTTTTTAGGGGGCGCATTGTGACTTTTTAATTGCTTCAATTACACAATATTTTACCGGATAGCCTACATCGATTTAGAATGTGATAAAATAACTTAAATATGCACATGTTTAAATCATTTATATTTTTACCTAGAGTATTTTATCTTTGGTTTCCGCAATAAAACTGCATTGGTATTTGATAATACGACACGGTCGTGGTCTCAGACGTGCTGGATTAATGAATACTAGTTGTATTCTAATCCTTTTTCAAGGTTAGTTTTCATTTCGAAATTGTTGTAATAGCTGTTTCTAAAGACACATTGCTTTAGCTAATATAAAAAAAAATAACATTTGAGAATAAATGTTATAAAACATATACGATTGCGATTGTATTTATGTGTATAAAGCTACGATTGTACTAATAATTGCGATTGCACTAATAATTTATAAAGGAATAATTTATTATGAACATAAGCATGTACTGATTATTTATTCATTATAATCATTAAAAACATTTGAGAATTGATGAATTCAAAATGAAAACCACGATCTCAAAATTTTGTAAAATTTCTAGGCATTTTAAATCTTGTAAGTCTTCTATATATTCGTCTAGACATATTTTAGTATGCTTCAGTAATATTGATTATCGTCAAGATATATCTAGATATGTCAAAATATGTCTAGAGTAGGCGTGGCCAACCAGCGGCCCGTCTTAAATATTTTTGTGGCCCGTGAGATTTATCAAACTTTTGCAAAATATATTTATCTTATAATGGAAAAATTAGCGAAAACGATTGTATTAAAAAATACATTATGTGTGCATCCATATATTTAAAAAATTAACTGTCGAAATGATGAGAAAAAAATTAACTTTAATTTTAAAATAATATTCTTGGGAATATATGACAGATATTGCCTGTTTTAGTTATGAGTTTACAATTATGTGTTCGCGCGCGCGCATCTTGGAATATGCATATGACAGATTCTATGTTTCACTTTTTATCCCTAGATACGCACAGTTGGTTGTTGATAGCAGAGCAAGTCAGTCTCTTAGTCCAAGTTGTTAGCCTTTTTGGTTCAACTTACACTTGCAAATCATTTTTCTTAAATGAAATTGACCCAACACAAAACAAACATAGCGAATGCTAACTTACAACAACCATTACGATGTGTAAATGCCCAAATTGAGATCGATTTGCAAAAGTTAAGTGAAAGAGTGGAGAAACAAATATCGCACTAGTGCAATATTTGTTGTTTGTTTGTTTTATACTCGCAATACTTTTTAATGATTTCCTTTTTTTTATTTCATTTATATTTAGATATTTTTTTTTTTATTTCATTTTTAGTGTTATATGTATCTTTACAATGTTCGTTTAGTATCATTATTATTATATTATCTATGTTTGCATGTAAGAATAATAGTAAACACAATTATGGCAACTCATTATGTATCAATTTTTCACTCCCAAAAAATGTCTATAGTGGGTCTAAATCTAATACGGGGATATATAATTTTATATGCTGCCGTTGAGTTATCATGCATTTCCATAGTGACCCGCAAGATCATTTGTGTTGACCACTCTTGGTATAGAACAGGGATGGACAAACGACTGCCCACCGGAAGATTCTATCCGGCCCGCGGATAGAATTTTAATTTGCCGGTTCGAGGCAAATTAAAAGAAATATATATTTATATATTATACATCCATCTCCTTTTTCTACTTTGATTAAATATTATTTTATTTTATTAAAAAATTATTATTTTTTGATATTATTATTTTCATCCCATTTCCCGGGGTTAAATTCAATACCCTCAGGTAAATGAAGAGAAGCTTAAGAATTATGGAGATAGCTTGAAAAAACTGCATTTTGAGTTCGAACGCAGATTTCAAGATTCCAGTGCCATTCAAACAGTTTTACCATGCCTTTCAACGTAAATTGTGAAGCAGTGAGGTCAGAGTTGCAGGTTGAATTAACTGAGTTGCAATCTAACAATAATCTCCAGCAGTTGTTTCTAAATATGCCAAAGTTAGAGTTTTACAAATCATTATCGAAAGTAAGTTTTTCCAAATTTAATATCTCACGCAATGAAAATCAGTGCTATGTTTGCTTCATTTTATATACATGAACAAGTGTTTTCAACTTTGAACCTTATAAAGAATTATTTCAGAATTAGACTGACACATGAGCATTTAGCCTCGTTCCTGAGAATCAGTACATCTCACTTCGAACTTCAAAATTGCAATTTCATTCATCTCATTAACATATTTAAGTTGTAATACTTGTATATTGTCTTTAAAATTTTAGAAAAAGTTATCTTGGCCCGCCAAACTTCTTTATTTTTTTTTCGATTTTTGACCCGCGACCGAAAAAGTTTGCCCATCCCTGGTCTAGAGACTAATTATCGTCAAGAAGCCTTTGAAATAATAAAGGCTACTTGACTATAAACAGTCTCTTATTTTTATCAGTATCTTGACTCTTAGTTGTCAAGAATAGTGTTTCCACACTTATTTGCTCTATGGCCTCCTTTTTCATTCCACTTCTACATCCATTAAAAATGGAAATAAATATTAAAAACATTGTGTTTTTTATGTATACTATATATATATATATATATATATATATATATATATATATATATATATATATATATATATATATATATAATATATATATATATATATATATATTCGGCTGCAATGTGCCTGGATTGCCGAGTGGATAGCGCTCTGGCGCTCGGTACCACAGGTTTCGGGTTCGAATCCCGCCATGTTGTGTGTAGTGGTCGGAATCCACTTTAAACCGAGGGTCCCGGTCCTAATAGGATCGTAGAGCGTTACCGGGGCGATGTGACTCGGCGTCCGTGATTTATCTTCAAGTTACACGCGCCCCTTGGGTAATACAAAGTGAATAACGTTTGTGCAGCGCTTGCCTTAAGGCATCAAGATCAAGTTGTATAAGTGTTTGCCAGCTGCATCAGAACGAAAAAAAAATATTCGGCTACGTCTGAAACAATTAGCAACGATATTGTGAATAAGATATCTTAAAACATGAAATTCATGAAGAATTCATAAACAGTCTAAGCTATTGTAAGTAATAATAAACTTTACACTTATTTTTTTGAGGTTGGTCATCTTCATATATTAGTAGATCATTCTCAACAAGTACTTATTCTTGTTGATTTAAGTTAGATTCACCCACAATGCAGTAAAAGCGCGTCTGCGAGAAATCGGTTGTTAAGAGTTCATCGGAGTTGATAGATCAGTTATAACACGCATTCTGTAAGTTTCATTGGAAAATAATTTTATGCAACAGGTGAAATATGAACAATCGAATCCCAAAAATGATGATACACCTTTAATAACTTTTGTAAATGTCATTCGATTTTCACATATGTGCCATAGCTGGAAAGAAACTAACAAGTGGGCTGAAATGTTCGTAGACTGACACATAGATGGCGCTACCAGTATTAACTCCATATGAATTTTAGTTAGCCCAAATCTTCAAAAGACACGTGTATAACTTTGACAGCTGTTGCACTATTAGTATGTGAGTTATAGCATTTTTAGTGAAGCAACTTTTGTTAGTTTGAAAAAATGGATAATATGGAATTTCGTGTGCTAATAAAGCATTGCGTTTTTGGCGAAAAAATACTATTGAAGACAAGGCTTAGCTTGATAAACATTATTCGGACTTTGCACCAGGAAAATCAACTGTAGAGAAGTGGTTTGCTAAATTTAAACGAGGCGAAATGAGCACCGAGGATGATGCACGCAGTGGACGCCCCAAAGAAGACGCCCCACCTACCCCGAAAACATCAAAAAGTCCACAAAATAATTTCTGATAACTGTAAAAGTGAAGTTGATTGAGATAGCTGAGACCCTAAGAATGTATTGAACATATCATGAATGAATATTTGGATATGCAGAAAGCTCTGTTCAAAGTGGGTGCCACGCGAGCTCACAATCGACCCAAAACAACAACGAATGGATGATTCTAAGCAGTGTTTGGAGCTGTTCAATCGTAATAAGCCCGAATTTTTACTTTGATATGTGCCAATGGATGAAACATGGTTCCATCATTTCACACCGCAGTCCAATCGACAGTCAGCCGAGTGGACTGCACGTGATGAACACTAAAAATGCTTTAACTCACATACTAATTGTGCAACAGCTATCAAATTTATACACGTGTCTTTTGAAGATTTGGACTAATTAATAATCATATGGGTTTTTAATACTAGTAGGGCTATCTATGTGTCAGCCTACGAACTTTTCCGCCCACCTGCTAAATAGACTATCTACCTATTTTTATGACAAAATTCTCATAACTTTTAACTAACTCTCTGTCTACAAAATTACTATAGTACTTTCTAAGTTCTAGTTACTAAGAGAAAAATTAAGAAAAATTGCTTGGTTACATTGAAAAACTTTGTAAACAATAAAAATAATTGAAATTTATTATTTAAATAATAATAATTAAACATATTTATTATAGTGTCACAATTATGCTAATTATTGTATACTCAAATATTATATAATTCTAAATGAGTAAGTGAACGAGGAATGGTTAAAATGGCTTATAAAATCACTCAATAAAGTTATGTCATTTTTTGTTAATGGCAATTCTAATTAGCTAACAATGAAGATTGCTACTTATTTTTAATTAGACGAAATTTACTAATGATCCTTGATTGAAGGCAGCTCTATTAATTATCTTTTTTTAGTATATGTTGGAGTGTGTCAGGATGCAAAACACATTTCATTTTTTTGTACTGATTATTCATTGCTAATTAATGAAAATTAAAAGTTTTTTATGAATTGAGGTTTAATAAAAACCTGTTTTAAATAAGCATTTATTAGAAATTTCACTAAACAATTTTTAAATTTTTTTATTGAAGAAAAGGACCAATTCTGTAGCATTTTTTATTCTTTTAACCAAGTGCTGGCGCGGATTGTTTTGTTAAAGATCACACGTATCCAAGACTCACAGGCGCCAAGTTCATTTTTGAGTTATTAATATATATATTACTGTAATCCATAGCTCAATTCATTTTATTCTTTTAGCTTTTATTAGTTTCACAGCAGTATGCTGACTCTTTGGGCGGTTTGCCCTATTTAAGTGATGATTTTGTTTAAACGTTGCAGACTTATCAAGGATCGGCGATAATAAAATATTTTGATAAGTTTATTATCTCATCATGATTAGGATCGCCAGGAATAGTGATTAAAACACACAGCCTTTGAAAAGTTATCTTGAAAAGTAAAAAATAATTTAATAGTTTAAAAAACTAAAAACGCGCTTTTAGAGTTAATCAAACTGAAAAGAAAAAAATAATTGTTAACATAAGAATAAAATTACTGGCGAGAAAATGAATGTCACTGTTCTAAAAGCATGGCTTACTTTGTATGACATTTTTAAACTAACTCTGCATTTCGGAATGAAACTAGTGAAAAATTGTAACGATTTACCGAGCACCCCACGCTTTTAGAACAGTGACATTCATTTTCTCGTCAGTCATTTTATTCTTATGTTAACAATTATTTTTTACTTTTCAGTTTGATTAACTCTAAAAGCGCGTTTTTTTAGTTTTTAAACTATTAATTTATTTTAGACGTACAAATGTTACGCCTAGCAGCGCTTTTATTTCAATTATTTATATCAAATGGTTATCTCTTATCTGATAATTGTTTACCTAGACTTGGAATAATTTCCGTCAGTAAATTTAAGTGTATTAAATATAACTTTATTGCCGAAAAACGTGCCTAACATTGCTAGAGTGTTAGAGCAATTTTCGCGACACTTTTCACTATTGGTAAAGGAGTGTCAATATTTTGCCACCATTTTAATGATTTATTCCAGCTTAGGAAATATTTATCAACACTATGATCATCGCTATTGCTATCACTGAGGTTTGCTTCTTGCTCTATGTCAATATTTTCCACTTTGTCTTCTGTGTCAAAATATAACAGTTGGGCTGACATGTTCGTAGGCTGACACCTAGATGAAATCAAAATAAAAGCGAATTAATAGCTAAAAAAAAAAATAATACGAGCTCGTATTAATGAAATATGTATTTTTAGCATTAAATTACATTAGAAATTAAAAAGTTTTTTTCCGTCAAAGTTCAGATGATGTTTTTGAGGATGTGTATTATAATATTTTATAACATTAACAAAAATGAAAATCTCAATATAAACATAATAAATTTAAAAAACAGTTTATTTAGTTACTTTTTATAAAAAAATTTCTTATTCGATTGAAATCAAATGCACATATTAATTATATGAGCCATACAAATAAAATAATAAAAAAATAACGACTATTGGTATTTCATATACTAACTTAAAATTTATGATTAATAGGTATTTTCTTTTCTGTTCTTAAGGTGTGATTCATCAAATTTGACGAAGAATTCTAAATACAGTTCTTGATTAATTTATCAATATTACATTCTTACGTCGATAATTAAATGTTAAATCGAGGTGATTACGCAAGTTATGATTGCAATGCCCGCGAAATGTAGATCGAATCTTGAATTCCTATTTTAGCTTTTCATATAAATTCATAAGCAATGGGAAATAATTTATATAATATTGTATAAAAAGTTAACATTTCTGAATATTTAGTTCAATTTCATCATAGATTTTAAAGTTAACTGCAATAAATAAGTTGAAGACAATTATCATCATCTATTTGTGATATAAGTCTTTTTTAAGGAATACATCACTAATAAATATGTGTTATTATAATTTAAGGTTTTGATGCACTGACTGACAGGAGGGAAAAATAATTTCGTCGTAAAAATCATTTAAAAACTTATAAACAGGTGGCTGAAACATTCGTAGGCTTTCACATAGATGGAGCTACTAGTATTAAATCCATATGATTTTTAATTAGGCTTAACCTTCAAAAGACGCGTGTATAAATTTGACAGCTGTTGCACTATTAGTTTGTGAGTTATAGCTTTTAGTGAAGCAACTTTTGTTAGTTTGAAAAATGGATAAAAAGGAATTTCGTGTGTTTTATCACGCATTGCTTTTTGGCGAAAAAAATACTATTGAAGCCAAGGCTTGACTTGATAAACATTATTCGGACTTTGTACCAGGAAAATCAACCGTAGAGAAGTGGTTTGCTAAATTTAAACGAGGCGAAATGAGCACCGAGGACGATGCACGCAGTGGACGCCCTAAAGAGGCTGTTACCGACGAAAACATCAAAAAAGTCCACACAATAATTTCTGATAACCGTAAAGTGAAGTTGATTGAGATAGCTGAGACCCTAAAGATATCAAAGGAACGTGTTGGACATATCGTGAATGAATATTTGGATATGTGAAAGCTCTGTTCTAAGTGGGTGCCGCTCAGAGCTCACAATCGACCCAAAACAACAACGAATTGATGATTCTAAGCAGTGTTTGGAGCTGTTCAATCTTAATAAACCCCGAATTTTTGCGTCGATCTGTGGTAATGGATGAAACATGGCTCCATCATTTCTCACCGGAGTCCTATCGACAATAAGCTGAGTGGACTGCACGTGATGAACACTAAAAATGATATATCTCACATACTAATAGTGCAACAGCTGTCCAATTTATACACGTGTTTTTTGAAGGTTAGGGCTAATTAAAAATCATATGGATTTAATACTAGTAGCGTCATCTATGTGTCAGCCTATGAACTTTTCAGCCCAACTTATAACTTCAAACATATCATCTGATTTATCTCATTCCATTTCTTTCAAATTATAAAGGCATCAGAGACTAAAACTGGTTCAATAAATTAAAAGCAAGTTTAAAGTGATAAATAAGCTTCGTAGCCAATGAACAAATAATACTACAAGTTCTAATAGATACTTCGCATAGAAATTTACAGGCGAGTTTTCAATAAAAATCAATTCATAAAACATTCTTTATCTTCTTCCATCAAAGAAGGAATGTTTTACTATTTTTTAAAAATTATTAATATTCTTGCAAAGCAATATCAGCTTAGAAAAACTGAATTCATTAAGCCGCTTTTTTTTTGGTGAATATTGTTTCTACATGGGGCGTGAATGGCCGAGTGGCTAGTGCTCTGGCGCTGGGTACCACAGGTTTTTGGGTTCGAGTCCCGGCGGTGCCATGGTTTTTATAATGGTTCAGAATCCACTTTAAACCATTGGTCCCGGTCTAATAGGATCGTAGAGCGTTGCGGGGGCATTGTTACTCCGCGTCCGTGACTTATCTTCCCAGGTACACGCCCCCTGGGTAATGCAAAGTGAGTAACATCTGTGCAGCGCTTGCCTTAACGCAACCAAGTGTTTGCCAGCTGCATTAGAACTAAAAAAAAAAGTTCTACATTATAATATTTGTTTTCATCACATGCAGATGATATTTAGATTATATGAACATCTATTAATTAGGAGAGTATATTATCATTTTCTAAGCTAAATACTTCCAGATAAAACTTTTTGAAAAAAAATTATTTTATTTAAAATTTTTATTCAATGTATTTATTAAATTGAACTGAAATCAATGACATTACAAGACAGCAGATAATAAACTTATTATAATTTAATTGATAAAATATTACAAGATTGAATCTTAATTAATTTTCAATGATTCATAAATAGTTTTAAAAATTGAATTTTAACGGCTTTTTTTTAAACATTAATATAAATTAGAGCTTAGATAAATTTCATTAATCGTAACGTTTTATTTAAAGCTTCTGAAGATATTACGCTGCATTGTTTAATAAAAAATACCTTAAATATTACCTTACTTTAAATATTAACCATTACTGCCTTACCATTAATACCTTACTCTAAATATTAACCATTGTATTTCATGGTTTTTAAATATATATTAATTTACATGTTAATTTATTTTACTATTTAATGCTTCAATAATTTTTTTTATCACAAAAGTCTTAAATTGTTGTATCATTTTCAAAACAAAAGCGAATTACTAGCTAAAAAAAAATGTAATACGAGCTCGTATTAATGAAATATGTATTTTTAGCATTAAATTCCATTAGAAATAAAAATTTTTGCCGTCAAAGTTCAGATGATGTTTTGAAGATGTTTTTTTGTTCTAATGCAGCTGGCAAACACTTAGACAGCTTGGTCTTGGATGTCTTAAGGCAAGCGCTACACAGACGTTACTCATTTTGCATTACCCAGGGGGCGCGTGTAACTTGAAGATAAGCCACGAACGCGGAGTAACAATGCCCCCGCAATGCTCTACGATCTTATCAGGACCGGGACCTACGGTTTAAAGTGGATTTCAAACGACTACAAACATCCATGGCACACCGGGACTCGAACCCAAAACCTGTGGTACCGAGCGCCAGCCATTCGGCCATTCAGGCCCCTTTGAAGATGTGTATTATAATATTTTATAACATCAACAAAAATGAAAATCCCAATATAAACATATTAAATATAAAAAACGGTTTATTCGGTTACTTTTTATTAAAAATTTTTCTTATTCGATTGAAATCAAATACACATATTAATTATATGAGTCATACAAATAAAATAATAAAAAAAAAAATAACGACTATTGGTATTTCATATACTAACTTAAAATTTATGATTAATAGGTATTTTTCTTTTCTGTTCTTAAGGTGAGATTCATCAAATTTCACCAAAAATTCTAAATACAGTTCTTAATTAATTTATCAATATTACATTCTTATGTCGATAATTAAATGTTAAATCGAGGTGATTACGCAAGTTATGATTGCATTGACCGCGAAATGTAGATCGAATCCTGAATTCTCTGCTTTCGTTTTCATATAAATTCATAAGCAATGGGAAATAATCTGTATAATAATGTATAAAATTTCTGAATATTTAGTTCAATTTCTTCGTAGATTTTAAAGTTAATTGCAATAAATAAGTTGAAGACAATTACCATCATCTATTTGTGGTATAAGTCTTTTTAAGGAATATATCACTAATAAATATGTGTTATTATAATCCAAGGTTTTAATATTAATGCAGTGGGGGCTGATAGCCGAGTGGCTAGCGCTCGGTACCACTGGTATCGGGTTCGAATCCCGGTGGTGCCATGAGTGTTTGTAGTGGTTCGGAATCCACTTTAAACCGTAGGTCCTGCTCAAATAGGATCGTACCGCGTTGCGGAGGGCATTGTTACTCCGCGTCTGTGGCTTATCTTCCAAGTTACACGCGCCTCCTGGGTAATGCAAAGTGAGTAACGTCTGTGCAGTGCTTGCCTTAAGGCATCCAAGACTAAGCTGTCTACGTGTTTGCCAGCTGCAATAGAAAGAAAAAAAAATATTAATGCACTGGCTGACAGGAAGAAAAGAATGATTTTGTCGTAAAAGTCATTTAAAAAACTTATACTATTACATTTCGAGGAATTAATCTCCCTTTGAATTGCAGCAATACCTTTGAACTTTTTATCTTAATCTGCAGTAAATTTAAAAACTGTAACCTTGGATGCAGTTGAAAGACTTCTACCTAATTTTTGGCATACGTTTCGATACTTTTTTTTTAAATACACAAGTAAATTATAATCTAAAATGAGAGAAACAATAACGAGATACTAGGTCCTCCAAAGTAATGTCACGAAGCAGTGACGCAAAAACCCTGAGTCGAAGCATAATGATATCACAAGAAAAAAAAAAGAGGTAAGGTGGTCGGCCTTAGGAATGTTAAGCCTTAGGAATGTTATCTTTCGGTGGTTAAACCGTAGGTTTGGTTTAGTTTGTCGCATTAAGGTAATTTCATGCACACTTTGATAGTTTTGGCTCCGGAACCTACAGTTTAAAGTTAAACCCTAGGGTTTTGGTTATTATATACAGTCCAGTCCCATTAATGTGACCACCACCTACTTTCGATGCCAACGTGAAATAACCAATCACAAAAGGCAGGTAACAGCACATTGCAGTGGAGTGTATATAAAGAATTCCCCTTATAAAACTTAAAAACCACTTAATACCACATTCCACACTCCACTTAATGCCACAATATACACTCTTGTATATTCTGGCTTTTGACAGGTGGTCACATTAATGTGACTGGACTGTGTATTTGGTTTTACAATCTGAGTGCAGTGCATCATGTCTTCCCTCATGCTTCACTTGGATAATGCTGAATTTTCTATATATCTTCCGCTATACGAATGTATGACTTCAAATGAAAGTACTGGATATTTGAATCAACAATGAGACATTTCTTCTTCTTCTTCTTCTTTTTTTTTTTTTTTTTTTTTTTTTGAAACATCAATAAGCTTCGTGTTCCACTTATGTATGACACTACTCCACAGAAGTGAAATGAGAAGATTACTTTATTTCAAGAGAAATTTTAGGAGTATCTGCTCAGCATTTTCTGTTTCATGGGGTAGAAAAGTCATATGTAAACTCCCATCAGGCAGTCTGACTGTCGATGTGAGACGCTTTGCATCTGATTCCACAATCATCATCAAGTCATCTAGTTTCTGAAAACAGTTACTGAAACGGACGCCGTCATTCCGATCTCTATATGTTAATATCTCTATATTCGGACTCTTATATGCTATCTATGCCCGTAATCTTTGGGGCACGAATCATGCTTTTAAGCTATTATCAGGAATATATAACTGACCATATATATATACCTGATCGGGCCTGAATGGCCCGAGTGACTAGCGCTCTGGCGCTCGGTACCACAGTTTCGGGTTCGAGTCCCGGCGGTGCCAGGGATGTGTGTAGTGGTTCGGAATCCACTTTAAACCGTAGGTCCCGGTCTAATAGGATCGTAGAGCGTTGCGGGGGCATTGTTACTCCGCCGTGTGCTTATCTTCAAGTTACACCCCCTGGGTAATGCAAAAGTGGTAACATCTGTGCAGCGCTTGCCTTAAGGCATCCAAGACGTCCATGTCTGTTTGCCAGCTGCATTGGAAAGAAAAATGTATATACCCAATTTAGTTTATTTAAATACACCCAACTTAAGAAACATTGATGGCAAATATGACAATGCGTGAACATATTTTCACTGAAATTAAGTATTTAAAATAAAAAGACTAGAATAATTTAGAATATAAACAATTAAAATTAAATTTCGTTTTAACTCTTTCTAAACTGGTCATTAAACTTTGAAACAAATATATCATGACATTTTTTATATATTTGAGTTCTTTTAGTTCGTCGAACTTGTCTTATTAATTAAAAATAAAATTAAATTTTTAGTTTTTCTTTTGATAAGTCTTTGCATTAAATAACAATTTAATTTTTTTCATGACATTGAATAATTGTATGCATCTGAGAAAATAATTAAATATTTGTATCAATCAAAATAATACAAAAAGATTACATATAAACATAGAAAGCGATATTTTAAATTTTTATTAAAATTCTTTGCGACATGAATAACTGTTATTTAATCTTATCTCTTAAGATCAAAAATGTTTGAAGACAATTTTTCATGAAAAATACATTTCATTAAAGCAGTATTAAAAAACACAAAAGGGATTAACTTAGCACACAACAAATTAAAATTGAATACCTTCTGATCTCTTTTTCAAACTATTCATTAATCCTCCAAATGCCATAGTTTGATAAAACCTTTCATGAAAAATCATGGCTTTTCAATAATGTTATGGATCAAGCTTCGTAAAGCAACCATCAGAAGGTGCAGAGCAGATGGATAAAAAGCAGATGGATCCATCAAACAAAGCTACTGTGTTGCATTTACAAAATCTTTAAGTACTCATGATCCGTCAAAGATGGGATTTTCTTCTCGAAACCTTCTCCTTAAAAACGAATCCATTAATCTTCTCCCAAAATGAATTCTCGCCAAATTTGTGTACATTTTTACATTGCATTGAGGCAAATTCAGCCTTTTGAAGTCGACAGATCGGTGCAGTAAAAGATGAACTTTCTTTCTCTATGTTACCTAATAATGGAGATAATGTTGCTTACGAAGTTTAAATCAACCAACAGAAACTAATATTTTTACAGTGCAAGGAATTTACAATTTTATACATGAACTTGCTCTTTTTTAAGAAATAATTCATTTTGGAATGGTAATCCTTATCTGGGATATATGTTAATTTGGAGCTAAACGCCGTAAAGTTATCATCCGAATTAGAACCCCTACCCACACTCAAAACTCAACAGAATAAACATAAGGACACTAATATTTAACATGTTTATAATAGGGTTAGAAAAGCAGGTATAGAAATTGTAACACCTGTGTTATTGTCTTGTAATCTTGATTACATTTCTTGAAGATTTGATTCAATTTCTTCATAGATTTTAAAAATAATTGCAATAAATAAGTTTAAGGCAATTATCATCATTTATTTAGGATATAATGCTTTTAGGAATCTGTTAGTAGTTAAAGCATCTTTTTTTTTTTTTTTAAATTTTTTGAGGAAAACAAACACAATATTGTAGAATATCACTAATAAATACAGTGCTTTAATTTAAAGTTTTCATATTAATGTAATGGCTGACAAGAGGGAAAAACAATTTTGTCGTAGAAGTATTTAAAAACTTTTCATGGTATTTCTCGAGGGAATGAATCTTTTCTTCGAATGCAGCAATCCATTTTAGCTTTTGATCTTCATCTGAGCATATTTAAAAATGTAACCTTGGATGCAGTTTAAAGATTTCCACTAATTTTTGGCGTACATTTCGATATTTTTTTTTTTAAAATACAAAATTAAATAATAATCCAAATGGAGAAACAATAATGAAATACTAGGTCGTCCAAAATAATGGCACGAAGCAGTGGCACAAAAAAAAAACAACAACCTGACTCGAAGAATAGTGACATCACAGGAAAAAAAAAAAAGTTGGTCTGTAGTTAAGCCGTATGAATGTTATTTCTGGTGGTTAACCGTAGGTTTGGTTTAGATTGTCACTCTAAAGTAATTTTATGCACACTTTTTGATACTTTTAGCTAATTAGAGCGAGACCTACAGTTTAACGTTAAACCCTGGAGTTTGGGTTATTATATTTTTTTACAATCTGAGTACAGTTCATCGTGTCCTCCCTCATGGTGCATTTTGTAATGCTGAATTTTCTGCATATAACTTCCGCTATCTTGATATGTAAAATCACTTTTTTGGGGAATATAAAATAATTTGAATAAAGGAATAATCCTTACATAAAATTTATACTTACTATAATCCCTAGTTATATTTAAAAAAATTCAATAATGTTGTTAATATAATAATTCTTAATGATAAAGAACAGGAGCACTAATAAAATGTTTCGTTTTTCTTCAATAAGTCATGCAGGAATTTTGTGATATCAGCGAAGGTTTTGATGAATCGTCGATAATACGAGCAAAGTCCAAGACAGCTACGAGCATCTGAAGCATTTTCTAGAGCTGGAAACTCAGCGTTACAGCAGTTATTTTTTTCTGTTTATGGAAGGATTTTAACTAAATGGCCCTGCATTTCGAGCACATTTACGTATTTCATTCGAGCATATATTGCGTTGAATATCCGACGCTTAAACAATGATGTAGTCTAGATAGCAGATATAGATTTAAAATTAACTTTATTTTAAAAATAATATAATATAAAATAGTTCTAAAATAAAGCCAGCCCACCGCTTAGATCAATAACTGTCATTGGAGAGTCTTAAACGAAAATGCAATAAATTCCAATATGGAGAAATAAAAGCACAAATAAAAAACAGATTCTTAAACAGAAGAAATCAATATATTAGATAAAATCCAAATGAATAAAAATACAATATCGGGACTTCTTAGGCACTTTTAGTAGAAAGTATAAAAAAAAACAAACTTTTATGAAAGGGATTAAATTAAATATAGCGTGAGATGAAAAAACCGATAATAAAGGAAGGGTAAAAATACTACAGTTGGAAAACAGGAAACCACTTAAATAAAACATGTTAAGAAGAGCAATCAATAATGCAGAACAAAAAATATACTTTAAAAATAGGGCGACAAGAAAATATATATTTTTTAATATATATAAGAATTCGAAAAAAAAAGCTGAAAACGAAAGACCAACGAAGCAATAGGAAACACTCACCATGTACCAAATTTTTAACAGAAAAGAAAAGTTAGTAATGCTGCCGCTTGTTCATGAAGTGCTCAATGTTATGTCTTGTAACCATCTTATTCACAATGATAACAGAGAAAGGCATACTGTCGGCAGTTCTGTCTTTACGTTGCGGTGAGACATTGTTTATTGCTGAAAATCTCGAATGTTACGGTAACATGAATTTAGCGGACATATGTGTGTTGTGCGATCTTCTTGAAACTGAAAGTGATGCTATACCTTCAATTTGGCCCAAGCAAGGGATGCAATGTAATTTTGGAATTTCAATCTCATCGTTTGTCATTGTATTTCTGACAGGGTACACTGCTGGAGCTTCCTGAGTAGTGCGAATTGCAGTCGGGTTTTGGTCACTCGTGTCTGTAATCAGTGACAGAGTTCAAACATTTTCGTAATTACCCGGAACTTAGCATGACCATACGTGTCCGAACGAAGGCTTTGCTGTTGACGGCAGTGTTTCGAAAATTCATTGACAGTTTGATACTCATGGGCAGCGAAATTTGGAACGCATCCTCTGCTATATCTTTCATAAAAAAGATGGGCTACTGTCTAGTTTTTGTCATGGAAAAGTTAATTCTTGGGCACAGAGCAAGTATGTCCTGGATGTATGATTCAGACACTTTATCTACACGTGTGTAAGCAATTGTGTTTCCAGTCTAACGTCAAATCTATGTTTCTGTTCAAGAAAATATATTGTTCATTGTTCTTGAATTTAATCCAATCTCTGAAAGTATCCTCATTGCTGCCAAAGCACAGTTTAGCAATTCGGAAAAAAATAAGATGTTCCCCCAGGTGCATCTATACAGCCTAGCGGTATAGGCTGCAATAAATTCATAGCCTTTGACATACCTGTCATTATTTGGTTGATCACCCTCCGGAAATGATGTGGGGATTTCTGGATTCATAAGATCTGACATAGAGTAGCGTCAGTTAAAATAGAAACTTTATGCTCATAATGGGATTTCATTTTTTTTTAGAACGCATCTATTTCAGATCTGTTAATAAATAAATTCAAGACTGAGTCCTTGAAGGTTTAGACATTTGAGGTAGCTTTTCCGTCGTATTGATTATACTAGGCACCCTCCAACAACCTGTACCATAGATAAATAAATAATAACTACAGTTGCTTATCTCAATTCAAGGACTTTCATTATCAATTCGTGACAAATCTCAAAATGGAATTACTACAACTTATATAAAGGTTTAAAATATTCCTGGCTTGGAAGAAGATATAGAAATAAAACAGCACAAAAACAGAAGGAACATTCTAAAGGAAGCGAGAAACAAGAACAATGAAAAACAATTTTTAGTCACTTTGTCTTTAGTCAGATTTATTCCCTGTTCCTTCCTCACTACGGAGAGATAGTACTCGTCGTACCCAGACATTGGAACTTAAAAAACAATTAAAAACATTTTTTAAAAGTTATAATGGAAAATGTATAAGAGAGAATCATTGATTTTCTTAATTGTGTCGGAGGACTGGGTCATATTGACCATGTCCTTGTGAGCAGTCCAAAAGTGGGCTGCACGACAGACGCTGTTACTCATTTAACACTATCCAGAGGGCACGTGTAGTTTGAAGATATGCTACGGACGTGAGTAATGTACCTACCTCAACGTTTTTACGATCTATTGGACCGGGACGTTTAAAGTGGTTCAAACCACTATAAACATCTATAATACCATCAGGACACTAGTGACTCGATCACTCAGGCCCACATTAAATTTATTTAAAAATATATCAGACATATATATGCCTGAATGTATGAAATTTTAAACTCCAGTAAGTTTCACGCTATAAATGCTCAATAGCCACTTATTAATTATTATTATTATTATTGGCATTTTATTGTTTTCTAATTTGTTTTTGGTTCCGTTCACTTATAAAGTTCTCAATTTACAGTTCATAAGATGTAATCAAACTGAAAAGGGAGTAAATTATTTTCTCAAACACATAAAAAATTTTCATTACCATAAAACTCACAAAAATCCAAAACACTCAAAATCATTTTATCACTTTATAAACAGTTTGCAAAAATTCAAATAATATGAAAAATACAATATCATTTTGAAGAGAGATTAAAAAAAAAATCAAATAGTATGAAAATATAATACTATTTTTGAAGAGATAAAAAAGAAAAAATCAAATGATAGGAAAATATAATATTTTTATTTGAAGAGATGAAAAAAAAAAAAAAATCAAGTATTTATTTTTTACTTCATTCTAGAAATTCATATCAATTTGGATTAGTCACCCAAGCATGCGCAGTTCTCCAGCTAATACATGTGCCCAACAACATGAATGAAGCGACACTCTTTTAATGCTTTTATTTTCCTGCATTTCATATTGAAATCTGGAAAAATAGCCTCCCGGAGGAGGGGTGGCTTTTCAGGAAGGAAAAAAGGGGAGAATTATTGTTCTAAATACTCAGTGCGGGAGGCTTAGGCTTTTAAGAAGGATCCTTCGATGGAATATTTTTTTTCTGAAAGAAGGTCGTTCAAAAGAAATTTTAAATGTAATCACAAACAGCTGGGGGATTATTCATGTAACTGTCGCACAATATTTCGGAAAGATTAAGTTGAAATCGATGACATCCCCGAAGTGCATTTAAATTGAAACCAAGAAAAGATAAATTGTGCCTCAAGAATATTTGGAAATTAGTAACGTAAAATCTTTTATAGGAAGCAAACAAAAATTTAAATCTTATTATCATTCAAATGAAAATTTCTAAGTTGTATAACAAACTGAAAAAGAATATTATTTAATATATTTGTCATTGAATTCACAACTATTATTAAATAAATAATATAAAAGAAAATTTTTAAGGGTAATTCCTACTTTTTTTCACTATAATGCAGGAAGTCCTTTATAAATAATTTTCATTCATTTTTTTCATGAAGTTTATCTACAGCGCCATCTATTTGTGAATATCTATACAAATTTAAATAAAAACTAAAATTAATGAATTAAATTTAATTACTGAATTAATATTGAAAAAACTGTATTAACATCAGTGCATCACTGCAAGTTCAAAAAAAAGGTATTTGAACTTGATTGGATGAATAAAAAGTATTTTATGAACGATTGAAAATTTGAACAAGATATATATAGGGAGAGTGTGAGCTAATAGAAGAATTGAATTACTCTCAATTTAAAAGACATAACATGCAATTAAACTAAAAATAAATTATTTTTATACATACAATAAATGTTCAATGTTCAAAATTCAAAAAATAAAAAAAAAAAATTGTAATCGTCTAATGCCGATGTACAGTTTTACCACATGGATATTCGCATTTTTGGTGTTTGCATTTTTTGTATTTGCATTATCGGTACATGAAATGGCAGCAGACAATGTCAAAAGAGTGTTGTCATACCAAATTGTCGGATTTGAGCACACACGATTTTTTTTCGTCTTTCCCAGTGAGCAGGACTGCATTTGATCGTCTTCATGAACTTGTATGCCTGCTTTTTGTAAAAAGAGTTGACGTAAACATTGTTGGTCTTGAACTTGTTTGCGCGGTCAAAGAGGAATCGGTAGGAATTTTGTTTCGAGGACAAATTTGTATACTACTAAAAAGAAGTTTATGTAAATTTTTTTGATGGCTGTACAAAGTTTTTTTAAGTGTAGCACCTCCTCGACGATCATAACGTCTCAATTCAGATTTAACAATCTGAGTAGGTGGGAGATTTCTTTCTCAAAACGACGCCTATCACCACAGTAGATTCTTGGGTAAAAGCAGCTCTTGCAAGATCATAAACAATAACTGACAAAGGCATTTGGTCTTCACCAGGTGCTAATGCCAATCCAGCATCTATGTTGGTATTGAGTTTATTAATGGCCCTCTCGGCTGGAGCGGGATTTACGAATGGGTCGTCATAAATCATCGTCGTCTCTATCAGACTCATCGTTTCTCTTCCGAAGAGATAGGATTCAGGTCAGCGAAAGCATTTGAACCTTCAGGAAACGATTCTGTTCGAAATTTTTCGAGCCATTCAAATCGATATTAACGTTTTTGTGATTGGTATAAAGGCTTGTTCATTAGATACAAAGTCGCATTGTAAACACGATTGGGATTAACGCATTGATATATAAAGTACGATTTGAAAGAGAGACGTTTCTCCAATTTCACCTAGATAGTGGCTGAATCGTTATATTGCAAGGAAGACAGTCGACCGATTTGTGCAAGTCGTTAGGAACGTTCGTAACGGATCCCTTGATACCATATTGACGATCCCGACCAAGCTCTCGTATTTGCATGAAAGGGATACGAAGAGCAACGAGACGCTCTTCCAAGTCATTCAACTCAGACAAACAGGAGGGTTGCTCAGGGATATCGAAAGCCATAATTGGCTGCAAGATTTGGGAACGTTGCGCTTACGAATATGATCGCTGCACGTTTTACAAAAGTCAACTTCATCCAAGTCGACAGAGAAAATAATTGCAATTTGATTTAAAGAAACGTTCTTTCGACTGAGCCACTGTTTCTCATGAGAGTAGTCGTTTAAATCGGAATGAGTATTGTTCAAGAAGCAATGGGAGCAGGAAGGGAGTAACTGAAGAGGACGAATTAAAAGTATCCTTGAGAGAACAAGAACAGGAGGGAGAATAAAGAGGAGTTTGAACACATTTCGTGTGTTTAATATTATCATCGTGAGGGTTGATAGCCTGCTCGACGCTCCCTTTGAAGGGCATTTTGGCGGGCAGGAGTTTCAGGCTTCGAACTGGCTGTTCTTTTCCTTTCACGATCATGCGCTTTAACATTGTCTTCTATTGTTGTCAACATTGTTTCCAATTTCCATTGTTTCCTTTTTTGGCATAACTTTTATTTCGGATCGGACATCATTTCAGGTCGTTCAAGTTCACAAAAATCCAAACCACTCATAATCATTTTCTCACTTTATAAACGATTTGAAAAAAAAAAAATCAAATAACATGAAAAATAATATTATTTGAAGAGATTAAAAGAAAACAATGCATGTATTTAAAATAATTTTTTACTTCATTCTAGAAATCCATACGAATTCGAATCAGCTACCAAGCATGCGCAGTTCTCCAGCTAATACTGCACTTAGCTACCAGAATAAAGCGACACACTCTTTTAATGCTTTTATTTCCGGGGACATATTAAAATCTGGAAAAATATCATCTGCAGAGATCAGGATGCCTTTCGGGAGCGGAAGAAGGGGGAGGATTATTGTTCTAAATATACTGGAAGCCGACGTTGCGGGAGGATTAGACTCTTTAAAAAAGGATAATCCTTCGTGGAATATTTTTCGGAAAGAAGGTCGTTCGAAAAAGAAGTTTCAAATCTAATCACAAGCAGCTGGGGATTATTCAGTAGCTGTCGCACAGTATTTCGAAAGATTAAGTTGGAAGTCGATGACATCCACGAAGGATTTCAGTTTAGTCTTTTTAAATTAAACCAAGAAAAGATACTATTGTACCTCAAGAATATTGGAAATTAGTAATTTAAATCTTCTATAGGAAGTAAATAAAAATCGAATATATAATTTAATTCTTATTATCCATACGAACGAAAGTTACTAAACAATTTTTCATATATATGGAAAAGGTAAAAAGAGCTTAATTATTTAATGTATCTGTCATTGAATTCAAAAAAGGATCGGTCAATTCCATTTTGGATCTCAAACACGTCAAATCTCGGCGGGTACCGAAAACACTGAATGCGCCAGCTCACACTGCATTGATTCTTCGTGACGTTTTAGCCAAAAATGAGACCCATATCGTTCCACAACCAGCGTATTCACACCGTGCGACTTCTGGCTATTCCTAAACTTAAAATACCACTGCGGGGATTCCGTTTTGTGGCGATTAAAGAAATTCAACGTGAATCGCCGCACGCTTTGAAAGTCATCCCCTGCCGATGACCTTTAGCATGCATTGAGGATTGAAAAAAAAAGTTGGCATAAGTGCATTGTGTCCGGAGGGGATTACTTTGAAGGCGATGAAATAAATTTGGAATAAACTCCAAAGAGGTTTTGAAAAAAAAAAATAATTGGTCTTACTCTATGGGCACAGTAGTATCTAAAGATAGATGCAATCAATAGTTGGAGTGAAAATTATTATTATTATTATTGGTATTTATTGTTTTTGGTTCACTCATATAAATTACTCTCAATGTAAAGTGCATTAGATGCAATCAAATTAAAAATTAAGTTATTTTTTCTGACTTATAAAAAAAATTAAATACATAAAACTCACAAAAATCCAAATCACTCTAAATCATTTTATCACTTTATAGGCGGTTTGAAAGAAAAATCAAATAATATGAAAAAATATTATAATTTGAAGAGATTAAAAAAATTCAATACCAGTATTTATATACTTCATTCTAGAAACCCACACCAATTTGGATCAGCCACCAAGCATGCGCAGTTCTCCAGCTAATACTGTACTTAACCACATGAACAAAGCGACACACTCTTTTTAATGCTTTTATTTCCGGCACATATTAAAATCTGGAAAATATCTTCCCGGAGGTTAGGATGGCCTTTCCGGGAGCGGAAAAAAGGGGGAGGGGGAGGATTATTGTTCTAAATACTCGGAAGGCGACGCTGCGGGCGGCTTAGGCTCTTTAAGAAGGATGATCCTTCGATGGAATATTTTTCGGAAAGAAGGTCGTTCGAAAAAGAAGTTTCAAATCTAATCACAAACAGCTGGGGATTATTCGGTCACTGTCGCACAATATTTCGGAAAGATTAAGTTGGAAGTCGATGACATCCACGAAGTACAATTAAATTAAAACCAAGAAAAGAATATTGTACCTCAAGAATATTGGAAATTCGTAATGTAAATAGGAATCGAATATATAATTTTTTTTATATATCCATACAAACGAAAGTTTCTAAAAAATTTATATAATATATGGCTATGGTAAATGATTTTCATTATTTAACGTATTTGTTATTGAATTTATAACATTTTTAGAACAGCAATGTTTTAAAAGTTTTCATGAACCACTTTGAAATATGCATTATTTAAATCTCTAATATTTGTTTTTTAATAATATACATTAAAAAATATATTTTACAGTAATAGCCTAGAAAACTAAGGAATGTGTTTTGTTTTTCAATTCCTACTATTACTTCATACTCTGCCTATATATATCTTGTTGCAATTTTCAATCGTTCATAAAATATTTTTTTATTCGTCCACACAGCTTCAAATACATTTTTATGAACTTGTAGTGGAGGACACTTGATGTTAATACAGTTTTCTTCAACTATTAATTCATCGATTAAATTTAATTAATTAATTTTAATTTTTTATATATTTAAGTTGCATATATCTATCAATAGATGGTGCCGGATAAACTT
Organism: Caerostris extrusa; assembly: GCA_021605095.1. NCBI lineage: Eukaryota > Metazoa > Arthropoda > Arachnida > Araneae > Araneidae > Caerostris > Caerostris extrusa. The sequence goes on along the minus strand of BPLR01019200.1, from coordinate 54,184 downwards.
AAAAATATGAATGAAAATTATTTATAAAGGACTTTCTGTAATATAGTGAAAAAAAGTTCACTTAAACTTTTTTTTTATATTACTTGTTTTTTACTTCATTCTAGAAATATTCATATCAATTGCGATCTGTCACCAAGCATGCGCAGTTCTCCAGCTAATACTTTACTTAATGAAAAAAAAAAATTAAATACATAAAACTCACAAAAATTCAAAACACTAAAAATCATTTTATAATTGTTTTATTAAAAATCAAATAATATTAAAAAATATTATTTTTGAAGAGATTAAAAAATAAATTCTTCTATTTATATTTATTTTTTACTTCATTCTAGAAATCCATACCAATTTGTAACAGTCACCATCATCAATTTGTATCAGTCATTTGCGCAATGCTCCAGCTAGTACTGTACTTAACAACGTGAATAAAGCGGCACCACTCTTTTAATGCTTTTATTTCCGGGACATATTAAAATCTGGAAAAATATCCTCCCGGAGATTAGGAGGGCCTTTCGGGAAGGGAAAAGGGGGAGGATTATTGTTCTAAATACTCGGAATCCGACGCTGTGGGGGGCTTAGGCTCTTTTAAGAAGGATAATCCTTCGATGGAATATCTTTCGGAAAGAAGGTCGTTCGAAAAAGAACTTTTAAATCTAATCCCAAACAGCTGGGGGATTATTCAGTAGCTGTCGCACAATATTTCGGAAAGATTAACTTGAAAATCGATGACATCCACGAAGTGCATTTAAATTAAAACCAAGAAAAGATGAAAATTGTGCCTCAAGAATATTGGAAATTAGTAATTTAAATCTTTTATAAGAAGTAAATAAAAATGTAATTCTTATTATTCATACGAAAGTTTATTAAGAAATTTTTGCATGTATAATATATGGAAAAGGTAAAAATACCTTCATTTTTTAACGTATCTGTCATTGAATTCATAACTATAATTTTTAGAATAGCAACGTATTCAAGGTTTCCAAGGCTTTTATGAACAACATTTAAATATATTTTATTTAAATCTCTATAATACTTGTTTTTAATAATATACACTAAAAATATATGTTACAGTAATAACGTAGAAAAATTGAGGAGTTTGTTTTCATGCTGTTTTCATATCAGTTTCATTCATACAGAGAGGACACTTTTGTGGTTCTAATGCAGCTAGTAGTACATAGAAAGTTAATCTTTATGCCATAAGCAAGGACTGCACCGCTGTTACTTATTTAACACTATGCAGGGGGCACGTGTAGTAGTGCCCCCTGGGTTGTGCTAAATGAGAACAATAATTTAAATCTAACGTATCTCCAAATGTGCACGAAATTCAAATAACACCTTCAAGAAATAGCACCTTCAAGATTTGTTTCTTCAAATAGCACCTTCAAGATAGCTTCTTCAAAAGCACCTTCAAGATAACTTTTCAAATAGCACCTTTAAGATACGCTACGGATACGAGTAACACTACCTCCCCAAAGCTCTGCGATCTTATTAGACCGGGATCTGCGGTTTAAAATGGATTCCGAACCACTACAAGCATACACGGCACCGCCGGGACTAGAACCCGAAACATGCGGTAAACGGCCGAGTGATACCACGGCTCGGTGATGGCCGAGTGTCTGCGGCGCCAGACACTCGGCCGCCAGGCCCCATATCACTTACACTAAATAAACATAAAATGTTATTGTTAAATTTATATCATAATTTTTAGTATTATAAAAGTTATATAGCCTCCCGTAAAGCCCACAAAAGATAATTCGTAATTTATTCACATAAAATGTATCGTTTTGTTCCTTTTTGCTAAAATTTGAATAACTATGGTAAATGAATAACATATTGTACAGAGTTTTAGTGCATGAAACCCCAAGAAATTATATTAATTTTTTTAAAATGAAACTACTTATAACAAGCGAAAATTTTAATATTGGAAATCTTACTTAGCAGATTCATATTGCAGATGGTGTTTTTCAGAAAAGAAAAGACAATTGGGACAGCGGTTTTAAGTATTCCTCATCGACACTCTTGTAGAAGTTTTTGTGGAATTATTCCTTAAAGTATAACTTTTATGACAAACAACTTTTTAACATTATCCACATTATTCCTTTTGAAGGCAATGTCTTCTCAACATAGCCCATCATTTGACTATTAATAAAATAAGTAGTCTGAATGCAAATAGTATTGATAAAAAGAAGTGGAGATACTAAGTAAGAACCATATCGCCAGAAGTAAGGTAATTTTATCCTTTCCTGAATTGTTAAAATGTAAATATAGTAACATCCATGATTTCAAACTGTATATGGTTTGGTTTGGTTTGTCGCACTACGGTCATCTTATGCACACTTTAGGCTAAACAGACCGGGACCTACAGTTTTAAGTGGCTTCCGAACCACTACAAACACCCATGGCACCGCCGGGACTCGATCCCGAAACCTGTAGTACCGAGCGCTAGCCACTCGGCCAACAGGCCCCCACAAACTGTATTATGAGACATCGTTAATGTTAAAGAAGTGGAGTCTAACATCGTAAAGATTTCACTATTTTAACATTATGAGTTCGATATGAGATTTTATGTATATATTGGGTTAATTTTGTTAACTTTGCACAAATATAATCTTTTATTCTGCTTTTTCAATAATAGTATATATTTATGTATTTACATTAATGTAAAATCTAAAAGAAGTCCCTTTATACTCGATGATGAGAGTCTATATTAATGTATTAAATAATTTTCAGATAACTTTTCTTTGTTAGTTACCATCAATAATGGCAGATTGAAAATAGTTTTAATTCAAAAACTTAAAGCTTTTAGAAATCCCACATAATTAACAAATTCAGCTTTTAAAATTCTGATATCCATACTGAAATTCACTCTTCATTTGGGAGAAATTACTAAAACGAGCAATAGCAGAAATCCGCATTTTGCAATGAATGGAATATAATAGAAGCAGTGGTATATAAGAATTCGAAATGAGTTTTTATGTGTATATTGGTTTGATTTTGTTAATATCGTACTAAAATAATCTTTTATTCGGTTTTTACCAGCATAGAGAATATATTTATGTATTTAAAATTTAAAATGATTCCCTTTATGCTCGATGGTGAGAATCTATATTAATGTATTAATATTTTTCAGATAACTTTCCTTTGTTAGTTTCAATTGACAAACAGAATGATTTTACAACCCAACACACAATTCACAAATTCATCTTTAAAAATATTGATATCTCAACTAAACTTTCCCTCTGCAATTGAGAGAAAAATACTAAAGGAGCAATTGCAGTTATTTGGTGCAAACTAAACATCCAGAGACTCACGTTTCAAATGTCTGTTTATATCCTGAATGTCTAGACATTACCGCATTCAAAACTCCCTGCTGTTTACTTAACAACCATTCGAATTTCTCAAAATGGCGTTCGCCAAATTGCTTCACCAACTGGAACAAGAACTGCGGCGGCCATTGTGGGACGGATTTAATTACATCGGGCGGAGTTGAGTTGTAGGAATGCTTCTTCGCATGGGTATGCATTACCTTAGCAGTTAAAGCAAGCAGGAATTTGAGTGGGTTATAATTTCGTTCCGGTCGCTTTGCTGTTCTTCAGAGCAAACGGTTAAGTTGCTTTGCGTGTTTGCTGTTAACTTTCTTGCCAGCAGTGTCAGCTGGAATACGGTTTGTGTAAACTTCCTGGACCACATGGCGGTGAATTTCTATTAGAGCGGTCATTAAATTTAGAAGTGAGCAGCAGCACCAGACCAGTACCTTTTGACATTATGAATTTATTCCTCTTAGTTAAACTGTATCTTTTACATTAAAGACGTAATTTGATATTCTTAGTAATGTATTGAATTTTCTTCAATTTCTATAATGAACTTAATTCTGAATAAAATTTTAAAAATATTTTAAGATAATTTATTTAAATTTTAAATTGATACTGCAATACTTGAAAGCAAGAAATTTGTTAAAAACGGAAAAATTCGTATTATTATGGAGTTTGGTAGGAATCTTTAGAAATTTACCTATTGGTGATGAATTTCTATTAACATGGTCATTAAATTAAGAAGTGAGCAATACCGTCAGACCAGTACCTTTTGACATTATGAATTTAATCCTGTTGAAATTGTATCTTTTACATTAACGATGTAATTTGATATTCTAAGTAATGGATTTATTTTCTTCAATTTCTATCATGAAGTTAAAGTACCGTTTGACATTATGAATTTATTCCCGTTAGTTAAACTGTATCTTTTGCATTAAGGATGTCATTTGATATTCTAAGTATTTGATTGAGTTTTATTCAATTTAATTCTATAATGAAGTTAAATGTGAATAAATTTTAAAGACATTTTTAAGATAGTTTATGTAAATTTTAAATTAGGTTTGCTATTCTTGAAAGCAAGTATTTTATTAAAAATGGAAATTTTCGTATTATTATAGAGTTTGGTAGGAAACCCAAATTATTATGAATTACATTATGAATTTACATTGGTATGAAATGAATTATTATAAATTTATTCCCTTTAGTTAAATTGTATCTTTTACATTAAAGAAGTAATTTGATATTCTAAGTAAGTAAAGTAAGTAAGTGATTGAATTTTCTTCAATTTCTATAATGAAATTAAAGAACCTTTTGACATAATGAATTTATTTCTCTTAGTTAAATTGCATCTTTTACATTAAAGATGTAATTTGATATTCTGCGTAATTGATTGAATTTTCTTAAATTTCTATAATGAAGTTAATTCTGAATAAATTTTAAAAACATTTTAAGATAGTTTATGTAAATTTTAAATTGGATATTGCTATTCTTGAAAGCAAGAAGTCAGCAATTTTCTGAACTTTAACTATAAAAAGAGCCTCAACATCCAATATAACTTACAACTAACAAATAGTTTTTTTTTAATATCATTATTTCTTTTTCATGCATTTTATTTAGTATCATTCCATATTCAATAAATATGTTTATTGAAAAGATATAATGTGACGTGTTTTCTTTTTTTTTTTATAAGCTAAGAAAAAACAATATGTATTTGTATATGATACATAAAATACGTTATTACTTCTTTTCAAGTATGTATCTGATATAATGATATGTTTTTTCGTAACTATTATGATTCAAGAACATAAATAAGATAAATTGTTAGTTGATGAAAAAGTTAGACCTACAATGATGTACCTGAATTTAGATTACAACACTGAGCTTAAAATTTTCAAATAGATGGAAATTTTAAAAGTAAATATTTTAAATTATTTATGTTATTTGAATCATATAATTTTTAATTAATAATTTTGAAGTAAAGGATCTTTAATCAGAATGAATTACTGCACTTTTATAAATAATTATAATACTATATTTTGCTAGTGTCTATTTAAGTAAATTATATATATGTATATGTTCATGTTATATATGCATAATTTATCTTTTCTGTATATTTTATTATACGAAATTAAAAACCTCTCGTCAATTGGAAGACTTTTATCTTAATTAAATCTTCCGATAGGTTAATGATTTATATCACGAGATATCAGTATCCGATGGAATGCCACCTTACCAATCCAAGAGGTTTTAGTTCCTGGACAAATTGGGGTAGGATATAGTTTTTAAACCAGCTGTTTTGGACCAGATCGGATCGGTGTGCTTGCAGTGGATTCCCCTCCCATGTGGGCATCTAAGGAAATGAGATTGCTGATTTGCTCGCTAGGGAAGGTTACGAACTTCCCAAAGCTTCTTCTTCCAATCTGTTAGCTACAGAGGTTCAATTGCATGACTTTAGCCAGAGTGAATACCGCTTGAGGTCACCACCAATTCATGCATGGTCCGCCACTAAATATCCTGGTATGTCCTTGCAGTGCACCTGTCCTAGATCTGCTCAAACGGCTTTAGCTAGACTAAGGACTGGCCACACTAAGATTTCGACCTTCAATGGAGACGAGAAGACATATACCCTTTGTCATTGTTCGGCCATCGCGTGTCCCTCTCATCTCATCGATTGTATTGGTGCCTTTGTGAGGCAACTGTTGAATGAGGGAAGGACCGTTCATGATCTATTGATGCAGCATGATCTACTGGACTTGGTTTAAGATTCTAAATCAAGGGGATAAGCAACAACAACAACAACAGAGGTTTTAGTGACCAAATGCAAATACCAAATTCTAAAACGACATATTAAATCAAATTTTGTTATTCGAAATTTAAAACGTTTAATGAAAAATTTTTGAAATAAGTGGTTTATATGTATGTATATGTTCACGTTATATATACACAATAAAAGTTTTGCCTTTCTCAGATGGGTTTTCTTTTAAGAAACTTTCCTAAGAAAAGTCTAAAAGTCTTCTTATGAAACTTTCCTAAAAGTCTTTTATCCTCATTAAGTTTTCCGATCAGTTAAGGATTTATGACACGAGATTTCAGGATCCGAATTCCACCTTACCACCCAAGAGGTGTTAGTGACCAAATGCAAAAAACAAATATAAGAATACTACTGGGCCCAAACAATAAGATTATTTTATTAATTATTCAATTATTCGATTCAATTTTTTTTTTTTTTTTTTTCAAATTCAATTCAATTATTTTTATTTCATCGCCTCGAAAGTCATCCGCTCCGGACACAATGCATTTATACTAACTTCTTTTCCAATCATCAATGCACGCTAAAAAGTCATCGGCAGGGATGGCCTTCAGCGCGAGGCGATTCACAATGAATCTCTTCAATCGACACAAAACGGTGTCGCCGGAGTGGTCTTTTGAGTTTAGGGAATAGCTAGAAGTCGCACGGTGTGAATACGGTAATTGTGGAACGATATGGGTTTCATTTTTGCAAAAAGTCAAGAAGAACCAATGCAGTGTGAGCTGGCGCATTCAGTGTCTTCGTTACCAATCGAGATTTGACGCGTTTGAAGACCAAAATGGAATTGACCAATACTTTTTAAATTCCAACATCATCGGCGGTTTGAAAGCACCAAATCTTTAATTTTTGGACGTGAGCTTCGTCGGTTGAGGTGGAAGGTCGACCGTAGGTATCTTCGTCTTCAACGCGTTCTCTGCCTTCTTTGAATTGTTTATACCACTTGTAAACATTTCTTTCCGATATAGGAATACTCGACGAATGTCTTCTGCAACATTCTATACGTTTCCGCAAACAAAATTGAATGTAAGTTCTTCGCTCAATTAATTCAGACATTTCAAAAATCACCGAAATCAGTTTTAGCGTCTCACAAAGCCAAGCGTAACTCAAACACCATTGAATATTTTGACATCAAATTTCACACAGATGTCAAGGACAGTGCTGGCAACCTAAAAAGAAAAAGAAATTGAAGTTCCATAAGCTCCGGATATTTTAAATTGAAAATTGGTCTTACTTTTAGGACACAGTAGTAGACAAAATACAAATCCTGGAATAGTTTTTTTAATACAGTATGCCTAACTGATTACTATTTTTCACTTGCTTTTCAAAGTAATCATGAAATAAAGCAAAGGTTACAATTTTTCATACAAGTCTGTTTCCTATATTCTAATTAAGTGTTGGCCTGGGCCTGAATGGTCGAGTGGCTAGTGCTCTGGCACTCGGTACCACAAGTTTCGGGTTCGAGTTCCCGGCGGTGCCATGGATGTTGGTATTTGTTCGGAATCCACTTTAAGCCGTAGGTCCCAGTCTCATATGACTGTGTAGCAGAAGTCAAACTTCTACCTACGGGTTCTCCTTCACAACAGAAGTTGCTTCCCCTTCAACCATGAGTCCATAAAGGTTCATGGGCTTGGTCTAGATTAGGCATCTACCAAGTGAGATAAGTAACAACAAGTGTGGGCATTAACAAGGAGGGGCACAGATCAAACAATGAAGTCGGCTGTTTTATTTAAAAATAATTTTATTATATTTTATTATAAATGCATATATTCATATAGTCTATAATAATGGCAACACATTCATCACAGAAGCATATATTTCAAATCTGAAAAACACTTCCGTTTGCAGAAAATGTTTTGTCGCCCTTTCTTGACGAAGTCCCAAACGAAAGAAATAGGAAAAAAAAAAAAAACTGTCCTCCATTTTTACTAAGGCCGATGAATGGCGGGAAAAGTTTCCGTCACGTGATTTATCTCTTCCGGAAATTCGAGGAAAGTGGCAATTTTTGTAGGAAGAAAACCGCCCCTGGGGAAGGGGGAATCCACCACACAATTCGACATTCCCCGGGAAGTCACTCATTTCCGATAGGCGGCGCTAACATCGGTCTGGATGACTTAAGGTTTTCGTTTTCTTCCTGAGAAAGAAAAAATTCCAATCCCTTTTGTCGTAGAAGGATAGGATATAGGCTGTCGATCATCTGATGTTCTTTCAATGCCAGGGATGTCGCACTCATAAATGGGATGTGTCCTGTTTTAGAACATGAGAAAATAGGTTATTTATATTCGTATAAAAATTATTCATAAATGTACACAAAATGTTTCTTTGAATTTATAAATCAATGTTTTCAATACTTATTATTATAATTATTGCTTTTATTATTAGAGAGTTTTTTTTTTTTTGTATATCGTATTTTTATCGTCAGATATTTTTTTCTTCCCAGCGCGCATGCTCATAGGAAACATTATTACAGATACGCATGCGCAACTTCCTATGAGCATGCGCTCTATTGAGAAAAATATCGGACGATAAAATACGGTATGCAAAACTCTCTATTATTTCCGAGCTTTATTATTATTATTATTGTTGCTTTATTATTATTATTATTATTATTATTATTGCTTTATTATTGTTATTATTATTATTATTATTATTATTCTTGCTTTATTATTATCATCGAGCTTATGATTATTTTTGCCCTAATACTGGTCTCACTACATGGTCCTTAAATCTCTAAAATATTGAAATCTTTAAGATGGTAGACACCACTTCGGTAACGTCAACGACGTCTCCTAGAACAGTTTGAAATCATGGATGTCTTAGGAGGGAAAATTCCAATCTCTTCTGTAGTATAAAGAACAGGATATAGGATGTCGATCATCTGATGTTCTTTCAATGACAGGGATGTTGCAGTCATAAATAGAATGTGTCCTGTTTTAGAACATGAGAAAATCGGTTGTTTATATTCGCATGCAAATTTTTCATAAATTTACAAAAATTCTTTCTTTGAATAAATAAGTCAGCGTTTTCTAAGCTCGCAAAGCTTTATTATAATAATAATTATTATTGCTTTAAAACTGATGGCACTACATTGTCCATAAACTACTACTGTGCCCAAAACTAACACCAATTATTTTTTTCCAAAACTTCTTCATTTGTTCTTCCAAATTTATTTCATCGCCTTTAAAGTAACCCACTCGGACACAATGCAGTTATGCCAACTTTTTTTCCAATCCTCAATGCATGCTGAAAAGACATCGGCAGGGATGACCTTCAAAGCGCGCCGATTCACGTTGAATCTCTTCAATTTACTCAAAACGGTGTCCCCGGGCTGGTCATTTGAGTTTAGGGAATAGCCAGAAGGAACAACATGGGTTTCATTTTTCGGTACTTACGTATTAACGATACCTTGGCGACAATTGCGACAATAAAGAGCACAAGCGCCAACCGTAACTACAGATTTGGCGGTTTTTAAGTGGCGCCATTCTACACTTAAAATTTTTATTCCAAATAATAAAACATATAAAAACACTTTATTTAAAATCAAAACGCTTTCAAAATTCGACGTCAACTCCTCACATCAGCAGTATAAGAATCTCAAAGCAGTACAAAATGGAATTCTGCTTCCCTCAAACCATTTGTCTTTTCAAGTCCCACACACGATAAGCACACTGACTGGAATTGCATTTCCAAAACTTACGTTCACCAAAATAAAGTTTCATGTCATGGGAATTGCGACATTTTCGTTGTTTTGGTTAAAAATTTCAGCTTCTGAAAAAAAAAAATTGTATCTTGTTCTGTTTCTGGCAAATCTCAAATGTGCATTTTCGTAGCACTACAAAATGGCGTCAAAACTCAGCAAATCTACAGCTCAGATTGGCGCCACTTAAAACCGCCAAGGTATCGTTAATACGTAAGTACCCATTTTTCCTTTACATGACATTGTGATTTGGGTTGTAAAAAACTCTGTTGTTGAATTAAAACTACACTCAAGAGCCAAACATTATGGCCACCTGTCAATAACGAATTGGCCCACCTTTGGCGAGCAACACAGCTTCAACCCGCCTTGGCATGGATTAATACCACCACTTAATACCAGTTAAATACCACTTCCACCTGATCACGTGCCTTCCACGTCATCCAGGCGAGTTCATTGCGGAATGTAGGGGTGGTCATAATGTTTTGGCGCTTTGAGTGTATTTTCAACCTGCCATATGCGATGTTAACTAACAAAGAAAAGTTATCTGAACGTTATTTAATACATTAATATAGACTCTCCCCAACAAGCAAAAAAGGTAATATTTTTAGATTTTACATTAAATACATAAATATGTCCTCTATTATTGTAAAAACCGAGAAAAAGATTATTTTAGTGAGATGTTGATAAAATCAATCAATATACACATAAAAGTTCATATCGAATTCATATATTATATCACATTCATGTCAAAATGGGGTGATTTGCTATTTCTCGTTTAGCAATTTCTCTCAAACGCAGGGTGAATTTCAGTACAGATATCAGCATTTTAAAAGATGGGTGAGTTCTAGAAGCTTTCTCTTTTGAATAAAAGCTATATTTCAATCGCCTTTGTTAATGCAACTAATTAATAACTGTTACATGAAAATTATATAATACATTAATAAATACTCCCTATTTCAGTTTTTAATCCCAAATTATTTTCTTACAACATCTTTGAAGTTAACTAAAAACATCTTTTGAAAATTATTTGATGTACAATAAGCTATTCTTTATTAAATATTTAAAATAAGTTTTCATTTTCTGTTCATTTTTCTATACCTCTTTTTAGTGACACGAGATTTATTCACGCCTAATGTATGAATTTTCAGGCTAAGAATTTTGATCATAAAATTCTGCGAACTACTTTTTTATGATAATTTTTCTTTCAAAAAAATTGTTCTTTTTTTTTTCTTTAAAAACTGTAAAGTGTTCGGTAAGTTCTAAGCAAGTAAAAAACAGTCAGTTCTTTTTTTTCTTTAAACAGCTAAGTGTTTTCTTACATTTCATATTGTTATATATGGAGGGTTTGATAAGAGATCTACCTAGCGCTATGACGCCGGATACCACATGTTTCGAGTTCCACCTCGGTACCACATCTTCGTGTCCCTACGATGCCATGTAGTGGTTTGGAATTCACTTTAAACTACAAGCTCCGGTCTAGTATAATCGTAGAGCATGGGGGGTGTTACTCTCGTCCGTAGCATATCTTCAAGCTACACGTGCCCCTGTGTGGTGCTAAATGGGTAACAGGGTGCAGTCCTTTCTTATGATATAAAAGATAACTGTCTCTGCATTGCCAGCTGCATTAGAAAAAAAAAAAATTAAGGAAAGAAAGGTAAAGTTTATTCATAATTCGGCATCTTTTGGCATTGAATTAGAATTTTCACGCTTTGTTATAACATCTAATTTATAATTCTAAGCTATATACATTATTGCAAAATAATAAGATAAACAGCCCTCTCAAGACGTGCATGTAATTTTATTCATGCACGTCTTGTAATACAAACACATACACACACACACACACACACACACACACACACACACACATATATATATATATATATTATTTTCACATAAAAATTCTCCCATATGAATCAGACTTGCATAAATCACAGTTTCAGACTTTGAACGAAAAGGAAATAGGCAACATGATCCAACTTAACATGATAGATTAGTAAAAAAAAAAGTAAACATTTAATTATTATAAAATATTTTATTCTATATTTTTGTTACTGGCTAGGAGATCAGATCATTCATTAATAATGTCCTTTCCAAAATGTAGTTATCTTGTCTACTTGTTTTTACATCTGAAATATTTATTGCCATAAAAAAGTTTTATTTGAAATTTTGTTGAACAAAGTAGATGTGGCAGTTGCTATAATACAATAAAATTCAGCAAATCTGTTGGGGGTGTATGTGTATAGAACTGTATCTATACAAACTGAAAGCAATTTCGAATTCTAGGCCATTGAGTCCAATTTCTACTGATAGTGATAACTTCGAAGTCTCGAACACCTGCGCATCTTTTAATTAATCTATCAATGAACGCTATTTTAGAGCCTAATTTAATTGATTTAAAAGATAATAATCTTAATAAGTGACAAAAAGTAACAATAGTTCAATTAGTGTGGAAAAAAATGGCACCGTAGTTACTTAAATGAAGAGCAACAAAGAAATAAATGGATATTTGAAAAGACAATATAAACATTGGTGATTTAGTGCTATTGGCTGATGATAATTTACCTACTTACAAATGGTCTCTAGTCAGAATAATTGATAGTTATTATGGTGTTGATGATAAAATCAGAGTCCTTAATGTAAAAACCCAGAGACCAGTATCAAAAAGTGTGTATTTTGCCTATGCCAAGTAATTTCTTTTAGAGTACCTTTCTTTATATTCATAGTGCTACAGACTACAAACATCAATTTGTTTATATATAGTGCAATGTATACGCACATATTTATATATATATATATATCTTTTTCCAATGATTTTTATTGCATATTTAGAATTGTTATTTTTATGATAGAATGATTTTTGTATGTTATTGAATGTTTTGTGAACATGTCAATGAGCGGCGGTATATTGAATCACGGATAAATAGCTCCACGTGCATAGTGGAAGTCAGCACCCGATAATGTAATCATCCTGTCGGCGTGGGCGTGAACTGACTGGAGGGGGAGAAAGAAATGTAACATCGCCAGTGTGTATTTGGTTTTGAAATAAAGGAGCTGTATTTTTACAGTCCACTTTTTTTGTGCTATGTATTTTATTCCTAGACTATACAATATTGATATTCTATATCTCATATGTATATTGTATATTGTATATTTTTCATTTCATTATAGACAATATAATCGTCTAGAATGAAATCGATATTTATATATATATTTATTTATTTAGCTGATGATGAATGTAATAAACATTTTTGAATTTTTGTAAGAAATAGAAAGCTTTTTGATAACTTGATGCTTTAAATTTTCTCATTTTATTGCATTTTTGGAGTAGACAAGAAAGGCAGGCAATCAAATAAAGTGCAATTTCGGCTGATTTATATTGAGGAATGAATATATACATATATATATAATATATATATATATATATATATATATATATATATATATATATATATATATATATATATATATATATATATATATATATATTATTAGTTAATTTCCTGCAGCTTTTCTTTTGTGCGTGCTGTGGCAATCTTACGTCAGAAGAACATGCGGTTCGTGACCTAAACGTCTGTATATCCCTGATATAAACCATCTTCAATTATCGACGAAAAGGTCTTATGCAAAGCACTTCTACGTAAATTCTCAACATTTCCATGGGACTTTTCTATGGGATTTTGGCTATATATCTTTCGTATACAGTCTTTTTTCAATTCATACACATTTTCTTAGTTCATTAAAATAGTATAATCTTTATAGCATAACAATAAATATTTGTACTTATTCATTTGATTATGAATATAATCAACATTTTTTCATTAAACTTAAGAATTTGATAATCTATTGTTTTTTTTTTACTATTTTTTAAATATTAGTTTTCCTAAGCTAGTGAAGCATACATCTACCAATAGGCAGACGCCATGATCTATCTTGGGCTTTTGCACCAATGAAGAAGTGAAGTATGCAATATGTAACATTAGCAAAATTTTTAACTCTTTTTATCAATTTATTATATATAAGCTTATTTTAATTATGCTGTTTTTTTTAAAGAAATAATAAGTATTTGTACAAAAACCACAAAGGACAAACAAACATTTACTAGAATTTCTATTTAACTTCCCTCTTTTATTTTATTAGTTTATTCGTGAATCCAATAAATGTTTCATAGTCAGATTGTGGTGTTAAATTATTTAAATATGGCCTGTCTCCCTAAACTTATTTTAAAAAGTTGTTCGTCAGGTGATTTTTATTAAGGAACAGTATTATTTTTAATACGAAAAGCTTCAAAATATCCGTTAGTTGTTAACAAAAGACAAGAGTTGATTGTGCCTTAACATAGAAAACTGTCAGAGAGATGAATGCAAATTTTTTAACTGGCCAAAAGAAGGATATACGGCTACTAAATATTAATCATGGGCGGAATAAATTATTATCGAAATTTGGAGTCTGTTAAATGTAGACATGATGGACCTAAAATACTATGCTAATCATCTATTTTTGTATCCATTTTTCATAATTATCAGTTATGAAGAGAGTTTATAAGAGCTGATATTTTTAGAATTATAATATATACGGAGTTTCCGTTTTCTTTTTGGCATGTAATGTATGTTCTCAGATCGATTTCCTCTGTAATGCGATTTATAATAAAAATTTTAACTACTCATATATGGCCTACTGGGCCTGAATGGCTGAGTAGCTGGCTCTCATAATACCAGTTCGGGTTCGAGACCCGGCGATGACATGGACGTTCGTAGTGATTCGGAATCCACTTTAAACTGTAGTTCCCGGTCTAAGAGAATCGTACATTGTTGTGGGGGTATTGTTATTCCACATTCGTAGCTTATCGTCAAGCTACACGCACCTCCTGGGTAGTGCTAAGTGAGTAATGCCGTTGCCTTAAGGCATCAAAAACAGTTGTCTAAGTGTTTGCCAGATGCATTAGAACAAAAAAAATGTGGCCTGCTTAGTGCGAACAGAAACATCATATCCAGAGCAGCTTGAAGTTAAAGTTGCGAGTTCGATTAGGATTATTTAAGTGTGGATACTGTTGTATATCGTTTGTAGAATATTTCGGTCGCACTCGAACCCAAACGGATAGGTGCCGCACGGGATGCTATACTTCGTATTAAAACCGTCAGGGTTTATGCATCTGATTTTCGTAGGAAAATAAAATCTCTCGTTATGTTAAAAGTAATATCATGCTAAATCTAAATGTTACTTGATATTTAAGATTTTTAATTAATAATTGTGAAATAAGTGGTTTATATGTATGTATGTATATGTTCACGTTATACACACACATAATTAAATTTTCGCCTTTCTCAGATGGATTTGCGAAGGAAATTAAGCCTTTTTTTCTTCATTAAGTCTTCCGATCGGTTAATGATTTGTAACGCGAGATTTCTGTGTCCGATGGAATGCCATCTTTTCCATCCCAGAGGTCTTAGTAACAAATACAAATACCAAATTTATGAATAGACAAAATATCATATTTAAGAATAGACAAAATATCAAATTTAAGAATAAACAAAATACCAAATTTATGAATAGAGAAAAATACCAAATTTAAGAATAGACAAAATATCATATTTAAGAATAGTCAAAATATCAAATTTAAGAATAAACAAAATACCAAATTTATGAATAGACAAAATACCAACTTTAAGAATAGACAAAATACCAAATTTAAGAATAGACAAAATATCATATTTAAGAACAGACAAAATATCAAATTTAAGAATAAACAAAATACCAAATTTATGAATAGACAAAACACCAAATTTAAGAATAGACAAAATACCACATTTAAGAATAGACAAAATACCAAATTTAAGAATGAACAAAATACCAATTTCAAGAATAGACAAAATACCAAATTTAAGAATAGACGAAATACAAATCCGGAATAGTTCTTTTAATACAATATGCCTAACTGTCTACTATTACCTGCAGATTAATCTACAGTTAATCAGGGTTTGGTTTTGTTTTAAATTTTGAATCTCGTGTCGAGTTAATTTTCTTAAAATAAATTTCTTTTTTAATGTTATAAACGTTTGAATATCTGTTTCTTTTACGCACAAACGGCAAAAGATGCAAATACGAGATAGTTACTCTAAAAAAATCTTCATTGTGGTTATTTTCCCCTTGCGATTTAGTAGAAGTCCCAGGTAACATGTTTAAATCGTTATTTGATGAAGTTATGTGATATTTTAAAAGAGAAAATTCGTTAGTAATATAACAAATAAATTGAACAATCTGAATTTATTGTATCCATCTCGGCATTCACATTGAAATTTTAGGTTTATGTTCAGTATTATTTTCTAACTGAACACCTTTAATTTGGAAATCTCAAAAGCAATTCATTAGGCTACTCTGGGCCTTACTTAACAGGTGGGCTGAAAAGTAGGCTGACACATATATGGCTCTACTAGCATTAAATACATATGATTTTTAGTTAGCCCTAACCTTCAAAAAAAGACACGTGTATAAATTTGACAGCTGTTGCACTATTAGTATGTGAGTTGTAGTCAGCCGAATGGACTGCACGTGATGAACCGACTCCAAAGCTTGGAAAGACGCAAAAGTCGGCTGGCAAAGTTATGGCATCAATATTTTGGGATACGCATGGTATAATATTCATTGACTATCTTAAAAGGGAAAAACCATAAACAGCGACTATTACGCAGCGTTATTGGAGCGTTTGAAAACGAAATCGCGGAAAAAACGGCCTCATTTGAAGAAGAAGAAAGTGCGATTTCATCAAGACAATGCACCGTGTCACAAATCAATGAAAACGATGACAAAATTGCAGGAATTGGGCTTCAAATTGCTTCCGCATCCACCGTATTCTCCAGATCTGGCCCCCAGCAACTTTTTCCTGTTCTCAGATCTCAAGAGGATGCTCGCTGGACAGAAATTTCGCGCTGATGAAGAGGTAGTCGCCGAAACTGAAGTCTATTTTGAGGCTAAGGACAAATTGTACTATAAAAATGGTATCGAAAAATTGTATGGCCGCTATAGTCGTTGTATCGCCCTCGAAGACAACTATATTGAATAATAAAATCAAATTCTACAAAAAAAAAAATTTTCTGTGGTAGCCTATGAACTCTTCAACCCACCTGATATTATACAATTGTAAGAACATTTAAACTCAATTTCAGATTCTGCGGGAATTTCCTGACAGAATCTTCTTTTTTACAAAATGTGTTACAAATACCAATAAAATCACAGCGAAGAATAAGCAATTTTATTTTTATATTTTACAACATCTCTATTTAGTTGGTAAATGAAAAAAGAAAAACATTTTTTGCTCTTATATTCTTTATTTTATTTTTAATATATGATAAACTAATTTTCATTTTAAACTATGATTTTTGAAAACTGTTACGGAAAAAGGCGTTATGATTTTTAAAAGTTTTAATATGCAACAAGAAAACTACTATTTTAAACCTTATTATTATTCATATGCATCAAAATGGTATTTTCCGAATCTTAATGTGTTTTAAATTCAGGCCGGACATTCATGGTAACAGGTAGACTGACACATAGATGGCGCTACTATAATAAATCCATATAATTTTTAGTTAGCCCTAACCTTCAAAATACACTTAAGTGATAAATTTCATAGACAGCTGTTGCACTATTAGTATGTGAGTTATAGGGCATTTTTAGTACAACACATCATTTTTAGTGTTCATCATGTGCAGTCCACTGACGGCTGACTGTCGATTGACTCCGGGTGTGAAATGATGGAGCTTTTATCTTGGGCTTATTACGATTGAACAGCTCCAAACACTGCTTAGAATCATCAAATTCGTTGTTGTTTTTGGTCGATTGTGATCGCTTGGCACCCACTTCGAACAGAGCTTTGCATCATCCAAATATTCATTCAAAATATTCCAGCACGTTCCTTTGATATCTTTAAGGTCTCAGCTATCTCAATCAACTTCACTTTACGGTTATCAGAAATTATTGTGTGGACTTTTTGATGTTTTTGTCGGTAACACCTGGTTTAAGGTCCGCGGCGTGCATCGTCCTCGGTTCTCACTTCGCCTCGTTTAAATTTAGCAAACCACTTCTATACGGTTGATTTTCCTGGTGCAAAGACCGAATAATGTTTATCAAGCCAAGCCTTGGCTTCAATAGCAGTTTTTTTTTTTTTCTCCGAAAAGCAATGCTTTATTAACACACGAAATTCCTTTTATCCATTTTTTAAACTAGCAAAAGTTGCTTCACTAAAAATGCTATAACTCACATACTAATTGTGCAATAGCTGTCAAATTTATACACGTGTCTTTCGAAGGTTAGGGCTAGCAAATCATATGGATTTAATGTTAGTAGTGCCATCTATGTGTTAGCCTACGAACCTTTCAACCGACCTGTTATATGCCGAAAGTGTCTCTAGATGAGTTACAATCACTATTTTTATTTTTAAATACAGACACTTTGCCTTGAAATCAGTGAGGACTAAAATCAAAGATGGACAACACATAAATATTACTATGCTTAACACCATGGGTATGTCGTTACAGGGCATTTATATTATCGTAGTAATTTAACGTTTAAATACATGCAGGTATTCCTTAAATCATCTTAGAAGGCTACTTTCTGCTACCAAATGAGTGGGGGGAGAGTCCAGGTAATGAAATTTTCACATTCATCTCCTTTATAAAACAGTGGCTTGATGGCCATTTGGCTGTGCTTCTGGCATTTGGTACCACAGGCTTTAGATTTGAAAATCTTGGCTGTGGCATGGATATTTATGAGTGGTTCGGAATCCACGTTAAACTGTAGGTCCCGGTCTAATTAGCCTAAAGGGTGCACAAAATGACAGTAGAGACACAAATCAAACCTTTATACATACACAATGATTCGAATTAACATCTCTTATCGAATTTTCCCCTTGACTTGCATTGTCTTGACTTTGAGCTACTTTATTTCAAACTATCCAATTGCTCTTGAGAAGAAATCAGAAAAAAAGAAATAAGAAAAGATAATGCAAATAAAAACTTATCTTTAGATAATCAGAGGACTTTGACTGATTCCAAAAGTATTAAAGTGGAAATTACCGAAATAATGTCGTGCACTTAAAATTACACTTTGTCATTAAATAAAACAAAATATTTTTGATTAATACACACACACAATAAAAAAATATATAATTTTTCGTAGAAAAAATAATTAATGAAATAGTTTTATAATAAGGTTCGTCGCTCTTATCAAATAACCAAGAATGGGATAGGACTTTATATCCAAAAGCCTGTTTTAGCTTTTCTCTTTGTTCGGATTTTGAAATAAGCTCCTTTAGCTTAGAACAGGGGTCTCCAAACTTACCTTGCCAAACTTACAGCCAGTACTTACTGTTTACTCTAGTAAGTACCAAGGGCCAAAACCGTTTTCTGCCATTATCTATAATTTCTATACTAGTCACCGAGTGCGTTTCTTGAGCAAGCATGTACTTTCTATAAACAAACTATTGTCAGTGAAAAAAATCACAATTTACACAAATCTTATTAGTATTTTTTTACAAGTGGATACCCTACCTTCACCACAATTAAATGCGTTAATTTAGCTTTTCTTCCTGAGGGATTTCGGGATAAAAATCATATGTTCGATTCAGGATATATACATTCCAAGCATCGATATACAAACATATGCGATACTCTTTACCCCAACATAACTACCGACGGTAACCATAGAATGTTTCATTTTAGTTTATAATGTTAGTGGAATTCATTTCAATTATTTGTTAGTTGTTATTCTTAAATTTGCAAATTTTCCGCGTATTATTCATTTGAATAAGCTTTACCGAGCAAGTCAATAAAACCGAGTTATTATCATTCTGTGTTTTTTATCCAACTTATTACAGCAACAAAACCAATCAAAAAGTTGTCGCGGGCTTGATAGATGGCACTGGCTGGCCGTAGTTTGAGATCCCTGGTTTAGAAGATCAAACCGATTATTCACCAGGCCAATTTCGAGGCCCAAACATGTTCTTAATATCATTAAGTATGACTTCATTTTGAAGTTCCACTTATTCATAGATCAAATATCGGAGATTTATAACATTTGTATTTTTACTTTCACTACTTTAGAATTAACCCATTTCCGTTTTATTCAATCATTCTTAATTTTTTCATTACTTTTTATAATAAAAACTTTTTAAATTTTAAGTAAAAAAACACGTTTGATGTGGAATAGTCCGATATATAAGTATGCAAAAGATTTACGAATTCCAGTTCTTTGTTAAATTGCGAAATGTAAAGGGATACTCACAAATCCTAAAAATATTTTCATTAAATTTGCAAACATATACGTAATGCGGTATAGCGCAGTTAGGGATTACGATAGCGGTATTCACAAGTTTAAATATCGTTTTTTTGGTATTTACTTCTTAATTTTGAATTTTAACTGTGAAAGAATTTTTATCTGTGAATTCTTATTCAGAGTTCTTATCTGAAAACTTTAAGTTCTTATCTGTAAAAACAAGGTTGTAGTTGGGAAGAAAGTGTGTAATATTTCGTAGCTTTTAAATTGGGAGTTTGTTATTCACATTATATTTGCATATCATACTTTAGAGTTCAAAATATTTTTCAGATTTATTATATATATATTACTCATAAATAAATTAGAATGGGCGGTAACTAAAAAAATTTCAACAAACCAAAATACAATACAGATATCAGCTATATCCAAAACAATCCGACGAGAAATAGATTTATTTGAAGATGAGGGATTTAGAGGTAAATACTTGGAAAAAGTTTATCGCGCACTGCTAACGTTCCAGCAACTAGCGTAGATGCTGAAAGAGCGTTTTCGGCAAATACGACAGCTGGTAGTTTTTGCACAAATTTACACTCCAGGTTTAATGATAGTACAATCGATGCATTATGTTTTTTAAGATCACATTTCAAAAATTTGTAATAGTACCTCAGACTGAATAGTGATATTTACACTCTTTTGTGATTTAAATAAATAAGATGTTCCTTTACTTTTTTGCGATTCTTTATATACTGTCATAGTTTCTAAATTGCAATTTTTTTTGTGAAATCTACATTCTCTAATAAAACTGGTAAATAAAACAAAGAAACACCTATGACTCTGTGATTTCTTTATTTTTCTAAAAATTTCTACAACCGGTATTATAACCGGCATCCTGGTGTTAGGATCTAAAAATACCGAATACCGGTATTGAACTTTTGGTCCGATATTGCAATACCTAAGGACAGTGTATAAGATTAAATAAAATATAGTTAATCAATCCTAATATGCAATTATGAATTTAATATATCTACCACTAAGAATTTTAAAAAAATTAATATTACTGCTATAACCAAAACGTTTCTATGCTTTATGCAAAGAAGGAGTTAGCGGTTACCCATACAAAGGAACTCCGTCAACCTACAAATCGTCGTTTCTATGCTCACTGATTTTAAATCAAGGTTGTAACGTGCGGGTTGTGCAGCTGGATTGTAACTGGATATGTTTTCTACAAGACTTGAGACACAAGTTTTAGAACTCCCAGCTTTATATACACACGCACAAACAATTAGAGATACGCAATATTTAACACAGTTAAAGGCTTATAATTATAGATCCGTGGAAGGATTCTACTTCTAAATCGAAAACCTGATACTCGCGGGATATACTTCCTCTCCGGGGGAGAGTCTGTACTAATATGCAGGGTTGTGCTAAATATATTTCCTCTCTGGGTGGGTGACTGTAAACTAAACGTTTCTCAGCTGGAATGCCGTGTTGCACAGTACTTCCTCTCGGATGAGAGTCTCGAGGCTTACTGACCATTTCTCCTGAATGCCACAGTGGGCGCTCTTGCCAGTGCTCAGAAGGAAACATAGTTGCGTAGGAGGCAGTAGAGTTATATGTTTGTAGTAGGGGAAATACTTAAATTAATTACTAAATTTTAAACTGATTTATAAATTTTATACTAACAACAAAAAATACTGAATGAAAATTTCTGTTTCTATCTAATTCCTAAACAGTAACATTTTTATTAAAAATTTAAACGAATATTGACCCATCATTATTTTTACTTCTATATTTTTTATAATCTGTATTTTATTGTTTAAGAAAAGAATCTGTTTTTATAGATTGTTTCTTATATTATTAGTATTATATAATAAGCTTATTTAAACTTATATTTTTCCAAACCTGTTATCAAAGAATATATCAATTTTTTTTTTAATTTTTAAATATGCAATATGAAGGTTAATATTTAGATCCATATAAATATTGTAGTGTTGTGCAGCTCCTGTATTATAACTGGGTGTGGTTGGGTTGAGATTTGAGATGCAAGTTTGAGAACACAAAGCTTTATTTGCACGGGCACAAACACCACGTACACATAATTAGGTTTGAGGTTGATTCTGGTAACATGGAGTAGATAAAATAACCTTCCTTTAGTTCGATTTGTACCACTGCGGTTATTTTGTGCACACGAGGGCTAAACAGACAGGAACCTACAGTTTAAAGTGGATTTCGAACCCCTCACAAACATCTATGTCATTGCCAGGATTCGAACCGGTCAATATAACCAGAGTGTTAGCCACTTAGCCACCAAGCCGCTGCACATAATTAGAGACATACAATATTTAGCACATTTAAAGATATATAAGCCACATGCTACACAGTGTTGCATTGAATATATTTTCTCCGTGAGAGATTGTAAACTAAACGTTTCTTAAGAGGAGCAAGTGATTGAGCTCACTAAACGTTTCTCAGCGGTTCTCAGGTTGCGCTGTGCTTCCTCTCTCGGGTGAGAGTCTCGAGGCCTACTGATCATTTCTCCTGAATGCCACAGAGGGCCCTCTTGCAGCGCGCGTAGGAGGAAACACGGTTACAATATTTATATACATTTAAATTTTAAAAACTAAACCTTTTTAAAAAGTTTTTCACTAATTATTAAAAAAAATCTATAATAATACATTTTTTGTATTTTTAGAAACGTTGATTATATATATTGAAAATGATTCGAGATATATTAGAGTAACCACACGTTTTCAAACCATAACCAACCATCTTTAACCATACGTACTAAACGTATAACTTGTGCTGACACATTTTAATGTAGAAAAAAAAACTATTCATCTGTTTCAATTTTAAATAATAATTTTCATTTACGTAAAATATAAGTCATTAATTGTTTAAAAATTATACCTAAATTTGATACCAAATAAATAATTTCGTCATAAAATGTACTGATTTATAAACTTGGATTCTATGCCTATTCTTCTCACACAGCTCAGACAATTAGAATACAACAGCACAAAAAAATGCAGACATTTCACAAAATGCAACTTAATGTCTGTTGCAAAATTTGCTTACCTGTTTTTTAACTTTATACAAAGACGAAAACGATTGACTTGCAATCTGTCGTCTCGATAATCATTTAGTGAATGCAAGTAATAAGTTGGACAACTAAATAACGTTTTCGAAAGTAATATGTCGCGTAATATATTAATACATTTTGCACTCTTTCCTGCATATTATGGTATACTAATACTATTTTGTAATGTTTACCCTCTTGGATATGCTGCTGAAATTTTAGGTAAAGTAAAATATTTTGTTTTTTGTAATCAAATTTATTTTTGTATTTCAATAAAATTTTTGTTTTTTATTTAATCAATTTTAAAAATAAAATTATTTTTGTAATTCAATAATCACATATTACATAAATTGGGTTTATATATATTGGAAAAATTATATAAATTGTATATATTACAATTGTACTTATTAATTGTACATATTATATAATTTGTATAATACAATTTGTACATATTAATTAATTGTACATATCATATAAATTGGTATATAATTTTAAAGCATGTTTAATATTCGTTTTATTGTTATAAGGTCAAATATATCAACAAATCTAGCATGGTGGTCTGTTATTTATGCAGATTTACATTTATATATATATATATATATATATATATATATGCAACTATATTTATTTATTCATGTTTTTGTTTATTTTTAATACATTAATACAACGCTTTGAAGTGTTAAATTTCCAGTTTATTTACAGTATAATTCCTAATTTAGATGTGCATTCCTTCAAAAGGTATATTATAGCATATTATAGTACATATTATTGTCTATTGTAGTATACTAGTAATAATATATAGTAGATTTAGACCCACTAGTAGACAGTTTTGGGGGAAAAAAATTGAATCATAATGAGTTATTTTTTTGTGTTTACTATTATTATAATATGTAAACACAGATAATGTAATTATAATGATACTAAACGCACATTGTAAAGTAATATATAATACCAAAGTGAAATATTTAAAATATATAAATATAAATGAAATAAAAAAATCATTAAAAATATTTATTTTACCAGTGCGATATTTTTTCTCACTCTCTCTCTCTTAGCTTTTGTAAATCGATCTGAATTTCGATATTTGAACATCGTAATGGGTGTTGCATGTTAGCTGCCGTTATGTTTGAGAGTGTTTTGTGTTTGGTCAATTTCATTTTAGAAAAACGATTCTCAAGGTGTAAGTTGAACTATAAGCGCTAACGACAGATTTCTACTTTGTGACATAGACGTTATGCAAATCTGTTTTTCTTTATGATGTTTCAAAAATGTTTTTAATTCAATATTGCCTTGTAAGTCAACCAGTTCCATTTGGAGATATTCTGGTGCAGACTGGATTTCAACATGACAGGTAAAAGATATTTAAAATAATTTGTTGTATTTGCATAACTCTAAATTACTGAATCGGTTTTCGAAAGCAGCTGTTTTCACTACTTTGACCATTATAAAATAAGTATATTTTGTAAAAGTGTGATAAATTTCACTGGCCGTAAAATATTTTAAGGCGGGCCGCGGGTTGGCCACCTCTGTTTTACAAAATCATAGAGGTAAAAATAAGTCAACGAGTCACGAGTCACAAAGTCACGAGTTAAAAGTCCCGAGTTAAAAACATGCTTCGTCTGTAAAGAAAATATTTCGTCAAATCAATATTGCGACAATTTGGCAACGAAGTACAGAAAGATTCTATCAAGAATATTATCATATTTTGTTAATAATGTATTTACATTTTTATTTTTAAAACAAATGTGATGTAGCAAAGAAGACTAGTATATTTCGAAAATCTATCAGTAAAAAAAAGAAAAGAACAGAAATACATCGTTTATTGTACTATGCTTAAAAAACTACTAATTTTCAAACACAAAATTTCAATGTAGTTACAGAGTTCATCAACAGATGGTGCCACTGCAGTTTGGAATAATTCAAATACGATATTTACAAACAAAACATATGAAATAATATTTCATTGAAATAAATATCGCAAAACATGTGCAAATACATCTGTTGGTTTGTTAACAAAAGGAGTGTAGCGCGTTGTAGTAAGTAAAGCGCCTTAGGGAAACTGTTGGAAAATGCGGTACTATGCTATACTATGTACTATGTACTATACTATAGCATATAATATGCTTAAAAAACTGTAAATTTCCAAACACAAAATTTCCGAAGTAGTTGAAGAGTTCATCAACAGATGGTGCCACTGCAGTTTGGAAAAATTCATATACGATATTTACAAATAATTAGAATATTTATGAAATACGAAAATGTCAATGTCAAACATATGAAATATTTATAAAATACGATAATATTTCAATCAAATAAATATCGCAAAACATCTGCAAAGACATCTGTTGGTTTGTTAACAAAATGAGTGTGGCGCGTTGTAGTAAGTAAAGCGCCATAGAGCGACTGTTGAAAAATGCAATCTTTGGTAACCATTATGAACATCGACTTTCTCTATTGCGCGTGGTGCTCAGGAATTGCAAATTTACTATGTAATAATTATATGCACCAAATTATTCACTAATATTTTTACTCTTATGTATTGCAGGTTTTCCTGAACCTTCCTTTCAAGCGTCCCCGTTAATCCGCCCCTGTGTAAAAACCTTCGTTTCTACCTTCACAGACTGCGTTGAATCTTCTGAAATACTAACAAACGTTTTTGATATCAGTTTGACCACACCTAAAGACTTCCAAGCGTTTCTGTACAAATTCACTGTGGAAAAAGCCTCGTTCTATGGCTTCCAGTCACCAACCAAACTCGCTGATATAGCTTCCAAAGAAATACCTCTGTGCTTCGATAAATTGATACCGGCAACAATGGTAAGAGTCTTTGCCAATGCAATAGCTAGGTTTCTGTTTGAAGAAGGTGTCCTCCATGACGAAGATGCTGATGCACTCGCTTTTGGGTACGCCAATGTATTGGAAGATGATGCTAAACGCACTGTTCAAGTGGACAATCCAAAATCAAAGTTGCAAGCTCTATGCGATGGATTTGTTGACTTCTTGAATTCATTGGGACAATTAACTCCCGATAAAGAAGATAGAATTTCTATTTGTTTTGCAAAGGAGGTGAAATTAGCAAGAACTAAATTCTGAATGCATCTCATTTTCTGTAATGTGATTTGACTTTTCATGGTATTGAGAATGAAGTTTATATTAAAATTCAGTTAATGAAATTTTCAATTTTATCTGAAAAATTTTATTTCAATTCTTTCTATTAGCTCACACTCTCCCTAGATATGTCTTGTTCAAATTTTCAATCGTTAATTAAATATTTTTTATTCCTCCACTCGAGTTCAAATACCTTTTTTTTTTAACTTGTAGTGGATGACACTTGATGTAAATACATTTTTTTTCAAATATTAATTCATTAATTAAATTTAATTAATTAATTTTAGTTTGTTTTAGATTTAAGTTCATGTATTTAATAACAGATGGCGCCAGATGGGAAAGCAAAATTTCAATTTTATTTGTAAAGGACTTTTCTGCAATATAGTAAAAAAAATTTAAAAAATAATTTTTTATATTTTTGTTTTTTGATAAAAAATAAGTTTAAAAATTAGTAATATTTTTAAAATCATTTTTTGGATAATTAGATAATATGATTAATGTGAAATTCTCTCATGTATTCTACAAAGGAGTTCAATAAATTTAAACATTCATAAAGATTTTTTTTTATTTAATAGTTTTTAAGATCTTAAAAAAAAAAAAATTTCGTATGTTAATTACAATATTGAAAATTAGAAAATATACAAAATATCATATTAAATTTAAAATAGTATAAAATAAAAAAAAATAACCCTAAAGACAATAAAAATTCCTTTATTCCTTTTTAGGAAATATATACATATACATTTAAGAGAAAAATATAGTATTCTATAATGAAGCAATAGTTTCTTAATTGTTAATGAATTGTTAACACTTTTCCTTACTAAAAATAATTGTGCATTTCTCTTATATTATTATAAAATTTTTAATTTTAGAAGTAGTACATTAAAATTGTTAATAATATAATGAGTTTAACAAGTTTGAGTTTCTAATTGTTCTTAATATTTCGATTAAATAGAAATAAAAAATGTAAAGTGATGATACGTTTCACAATTAAATCATTATTCAACCAGCAAAGAGCTAAACATATTAATACTTTAAGTATTGGAAGGACTTATAAGGATTATAAAATTTAAAAATATTTTATTATAATAATTCAATACAAAGTACCATCATTTCATATATAGATTATTTATTAATTTAAATTTATTTATTTAACGTTATTTATAAAAATAAAAATATGATTGCCTTAAATTATATTTAATAATTATAAAATATATTTATTTAAAAAAAAATTTAGATTATTTATTAGTTAATTGTCGCATCATAGTATGTATCCTGTTTTTAGAACATGAAAAATCGGTTGTTTATATTCGCATGAAAATTATTCATAAATTTACAAAAAATTTTCTTTGATTAAATAAATCACCTTTTTCTACCCTCGAAAACTTTATTAAAATAATAATTATTATTGCTTTAATACTGGTGTCACTACATTGTCCATAAACTACTAAGATATTGAAATCTTCAATATGTTTAACCTTTTTTCTCACGTGAAGAGTTTTGGCACTTCATTCCCAAGAGTGAGCAATGTATATTATTTGACAAATATACAATAAACCCATCACTCAAATTTGACAGCACACGAGCTTTATTGTGGGTACTTATATTACATGTAATTAGAGTTAAATATATTTTATATAATTACTTGTACTAATGTCTGCTAGCGTAGATTTGTACTACTGTCACTCAAATCTGTCAGTATCGTGCATAATGAGGTTTGGTTTGTCGCTCTACAGTCATCTTGTGCACACTTTAGGCTAAACAGACCGGGACCTACAGTTTAAAGTGGATTCCGAACCACTACAAACATCCATGGCACCGCCGGGACTCGAACCCGAAACCCTGTGTTACCGAGCGCCACAGCGATAGCCACTCAGTGTATAATGATGAAACTAGTGAATGTCGGTGATATCTCCACAGATCGAAACAATTACAGATTGAATATCAACCAAATGACATACCGCGAGTTCTTCTATTGAAATTGATGATAGACAACGAGCTGAGAATTGTCTACTCTAATGAGAAGTGAAGGAAGAGGACCTCACCCCTCCCTCTTGGCAGATTAACTTAAAAGGAGATTTTTGGTAAAGAAGACAGAGAGAGAGTTCTGCGACGTCGACCGGTTTTTCTTTTTTTCTCTGAAGTGACTGAACAGGTCTGAGATTCCGCCTGTTTACAAAGTGAGCCTCTTGCGATTTCAATTAAGTTCTACCGCAGTACTGTACATTAGATTAGTCTGGACTCGCTAACTCTGTAAATCTCCGTCCTTGTAGTGAACTTCAATTGTGAATTAATTTATCTTTAATTGTTTATTTTTGTAAATAGAGTTCTGTATATATGTATGCAATGCTTGTGAATAAAAATTAACCATACCACTTGTGTTCCCAAACCTGGAGGCGCTATGATTGAAGCCGTTATAAGTCTAGTATAGGCCGAGACATTACAGATGTAGACACCACTTCGGTGACGTCACCGCCGTCTCCTAAAACAGTTTGAAATCATGGATGTTACAAAATATTACTATATTTACATATTAACAATTCGGTGATTGTTAATGTGAATATTAACAACTCTTATCTTCTATTTCTTCTTCATCGGCGCAACAGCCCCCTGGTGGGCCAAAGCCGTCTACCTACTGATAGATTTCGAGACAAGAGATGTTTTCTTTTTACGCGGTAGTGTTGTCAGCCTCTATAATTAGCCTCGGGTAATCTGTCTGACTTACTATTTTAACGGTTAAGAAGATAGCACTTGTACGCACAACGATATTGATATAAAGCCTACTGTCAGTCATAGCATCTCTGGACAACTGTACCCGTATTATATCAGAGGGATCCTATCCAGAATGCCGTCATAAATAGCGAACCAATGACATCGACATCAGACATGCGTCAAGCATGGTATAGGACAGGGGTCGGCAACCTGCGGCTCGCGAGCCACATGCGGCTCTTTTTGAATGTGAAGCTGCGGCTCTTTAGTTCCATCCGCAAATATTATTTATTTTATCAAAAAAAAAAAAAAACATTTAAAAATCGTTCTGAATCAATTAACGAGGATTAGGCAACAAGTTAAAACAACAAGTTATGAGTTAAATTTATCCAAACTTTTAAAACCATGCAAAGCCAACGCTACCATTCAATTTATTTGCTCAAATGTATGTTATTGTTTTTTTTTTTTATTTTAAGTGCAAATTACATTGTTTAGTAAAGTTTAAAATTTCTACTTGAATAACCATGCAAAGCCATCGCTCCCATTGAAATTGTTTGCTCAATTGTTTGTTATTGAAGTACAAGTTAGTGTTGTAAGTAAATGGTTAATTGTTTTAATTTTTTACTTAAATAATAAGTAATTATCTAATAATGCCATATATATATTATCAAATTTGTTGTGAAAAACACTACTAATATATGAATAAATAGATATTTTTCTTATTAATAAATATATTATTTTTTTTTTATCAAAAAAAAACTTTATTTATGCGAGTACTATTTATTGTTGGCAAGAAGAAAAAAATTTGTGGCTCTTTAAAAACTTTGAAATTTTGTAAATTGTGATTTTGGCTTTTTCCGACTCAAAAGGTTGCCGACCCCTGGTATAGGACAATAAATATTCGATTACGCTAACTTAAGAGCATAATGCCAAGATGTCTCGATTCAGTGTCTAGAAGATTCTGTTAAAACCCAATATGCATCTGTAGGTCAATTTTGTTAGTGTTCGCCACCATTTAACTTATTAATGAAAACGTACATCATCACTTACGTGGTGTCCTTTCATTCTTATGTTCACCAATACGTCAGAAAAGCATTTGCGATCAATATCACTATGTGTTCTCAACATTGTTTTGTGATTCTGAGCTAGCCATATCTCTACTTGAAATTTGTAAAGCATGTACAAAGACACCCTAAATGTATATATAAGAACACATACTTTTCAATAGTGCAAGGTGGGCCAAGGAGCCGTCTGAATACCGGCAGGTTCCGAAATATGAGATCTTTTCTATTTAGAGGGTAGGGTTGTTATCTCGATAGTCATATTAGATCGGGATCTACAGTTTAGTGGGGATTCTGAATCACTACAAACTTCCATGGCACCGCCGTGACGAATACGAACCTGTGGCACGTAGCTCCTGAATATTAAAAATTACTGAATTTAATTCCATTTAAGGACAATCTGATACATTTTATTTCTGGCGATTCTTTGATTCTTATTCAATATTCACAATTTTTTTATCAATGCTGTTTGCGTTAAGACAATGGATTTCATGAACAGTCAATGTAAGCGTAAAAATATCAAATAAGTGGAATAAGTAATCAATGTAAGCGTAAAACTTTCATCAACTAACAATTTATCTTATTTATGCTCTTGAAAAGTTAGTTATTGAATAATAACAATTTATCTTATTCATGCCCTTGAATAATAGTTACGAAAAAATATATAATTATATATGATACATACTGAAAAAGAAGCAAATAATATATTTTACGTATCATATAAAATTATATTGATTTTTGCTCAGCTTATAAAAAAAAAAAAAAGTCACATTATAGTTATATTGGAGGATGCATGCTTTTTAAAGTTATATTTTTAGAAATTCTAACCAAGCACTAAAATAATACAAAAAAATTTAAACTTGTAATAGACTTCTTGGTTTCAAGTACACTAATATCCAATTTAAAATTTACTTAAACTATCTTCTAATGTTTTTAAAATTTATTCAGAATTAACTTCATTGTAGAAATTGAAGAAAATTCAATCAATTACTTAGAATATCAAATTACGTCTTTGATGTAAAAGACACAGTTTAACGAATAGGAATAAATTTATAATGTCGAAAGGTAATTTATTCACATTTAATTTCCTTATAGAAATTGAAAAAATTCAATCACTATAACTTAGAATATCAAACTACATTTTTAATGTAAAATATACAGCTTAACTAACAGGAATAAATTCATAATGTCAAAAGATACTTTAACTTCATTATAGAAATTACAGAAAATTCAATTAATTACTTAGAATATCAAATTACATCATTAAAATAAGGGATGCAGTTTAACTAACAGTAATAAATTCATAATGACAAAAGGTAATTTATTCACAGTTAATTTTTCACAATTTAATTTCATTACAGAAATTGAAGAAAATTCAATCATTTGCTTAGAATATCAAATTACATCTTTAATGTAAAAGATACAGTTTAACCAACAGGAATAAATTCATAATGTCAAAAAGTACTGGTCTGGCGGTATTGCTGACTTCTAAATTTAATGACCTCCCTAATAGAAATTCACCACCATGTGGTCCAGGAAGTTTGCACACAACCGTATTCCAGCTGACACTGCTGGCAAGAAAGTTAACAGCAAACACGAAAAGCAACTTAACCGTTTGCTCTGAAGAACAGCAAAGCGACCGGAACGAAATTATAACCCACTCAAATTCCTGCTTGCTTTAACTGCTAAGGTAATGCATACCCATGCGAAGAAGCATTCCTGCAACTCAACTCTGCCTGATGTAATTAAATCCGTCCCACAATGGCCGCCGCAGTTCTTGTTCCAGTTGGTGAAGCAATTTGGCGAACGCCATTTTGAGAAATTGAATGGTTGTTAAGTAAACAGCAGGGAGTTTTGAATGCGGTAATGTCTGGACATTCAGGTTATAAACAGACATTTGAAACGTGAGTCCCTGAATGTTTAGTCTGCGGCG
Source organism: Caerostris extrusa (assembly GCA_021605095.1). Classification (NCBI taxonomy): domain Eukaryota; kingdom Metazoa; phylum Arthropoda; class Arachnida; order Araneae; family Araneidae; genus Caerostris; species Caerostris extrusa. Next base: position 22,217 of record BPLR01019200.1, on the reverse strand, counting down.
AAGAACTGCAATTGCCCCATTAGAATTTTGTCTCGCAATTGCGGAGGGAAAGTATAAGTAGATATCAATATTTTAAATGATGGATTTGTGAATTGTGTTTCAGTTGTAAAATCTTTCTGTTTTTGAATTAAAACTATTTTCAACTGCCATTATGATGTTAACTAACAAAGACAAGTTATCTTATGGCAGCATATGTTTGTAAACAAATATATATTTAATCCTTAATTCTTAAAAATTATATATAAATAAAAATCATTTGCTACTTTTATGCTTGGTTACAACGAAATAGAACTAAATGCTAAAACAATTATTATATTAATGAAGTATCAAACATCAAATCATTTTTTTGTTGCAATACATCATTTATTTTTTTATGATGCATAGAATGAAAAATATATATGTTGGATGTTAGATAATTTATAGCACTTTTTTGTGCTTCCTTGTTATGTCAGGGGAGTTTATGTGGTCTACGCATGGTAAATGCATCCCTGTTATAAATTATTGCCGATTTATCATTAAAAAGACCTTATTCAAATGCTCCCACTTTCTAAGCGAAGCACAATTTATATCCAGCCTTCTACTTTTCCTGTATATTTTTCAGTTAATTATAAATAATACAATCGTCTAGAATTTTTTTTTTTTCTTCTAAAGCAGCTGGCAAATAGACCGTGATCTTTCGCCATAAGGGCTGCACCGATGTTACTCGGTTTGCATTACCCAGGGGGCGAGTGTAACTTGATGGTAAGCCACGGACGCGGAGTAACAATGCCCCCGCGGCACTCTACAATCCTATTAGAACCGGGACCTACAGCTTAAAGTGGATTCCGAACCACTACAGCACCCATGGGTAAGGCCGGGATTTGAACCCGATACCTGTGGTACCGAACGCCAGAGCGCTAGCCATTCGGCCATCAGGCCCCTAATCGTCTAGAATGAAATAGATATTTATATTTGTTTAGCTGATTATGAATGTAATAAACATTTTTGTAACAAATAGAAAGCTTTGGTAACATGATGGTGTTGAATTTTGTAATTTTATTGCATTTTGTTAAGGGTAAACAAGAAAGGTAGTCTTGGGTATCAAATAACTCACAAACTGCGCTGATTTATATTGAGAACTGAATATATATATACATTAATTTCCTGGGACTTCTTTTTTGTGCGTGCCGTGGCCATCTTATGTCAAAAGAAAATGAAGTTCGTGACCAAAATGTCTGTGTATTTCTGATATAAACCATATTCGATTGTCGATGGAAAAACACTTAGACCAAGAACTTCTATATAAGCTCTCTACATTACTATGGGATTTACGAAGATTTTTGCTATGTAGTCTTCGTATACAACCTTCATTTATCGTATACAACTTTCATTTACAATCTTTTTCATTCCTATACAATATTTGTAGAATAAAATTAACATTTGATTGTGAATTCATTTGATTATGAATATAATCAACATTTCATGCATGAAACAGAAGGATTTCATAAACGATGGTTTTGAATTTTGTTGCATTATTTTTAAAATACTAATTTCCCTAAGCTAGTGAAGTATGCACTCTGTAGGACTAGCAAAATTTTTTAACTCTTTGTACCAATTTTTTGGGCTATTTTAGCTATATATATGTAGTTTTCTCAACAAACAAACAGTCCGCAACACTAATTTTCTCGTCAAGTACCTTCAAAATTACATTCATCTTCTTGAGTACTGGCTTACTAAATGGAAAATCAAATTAAATGCTAATAAGACTGAAGCAGTCTTTTTCTCACACAAACGCCTTCCTTCTCAAACTATCTCTATCTACGGAGAAAATTTTATCTGGTGAAAAAAAGCTAAATATTTCGGTGTTATTCTCGATAAAAATCTCACCTATCTTCCACACATTATACACATCAGCGATAAGTTCAATAAACTCATTCGTATCCTCCATCCTTTAATTTGCCGTAACTCTCCAACCACCATAGATATTAAACTTCTTCTTTATAAAACTTACACGAGGCCTACAATAACATATGCTAGCCCGCTTTGGGGATCCGTTGCTAAGATCAATATTAATATTATTTGCCGCCTGCAAAATAAAATTCTTCGAATGATCATTAATGCCCCTTGGTTTTTCCGTAATAGTGATATCCACCATTCTCTCAAATTGCAAACAATTCCTCAATTTATTCAAAAGCTTGCCCATAACTTTTACTCGAATCTTCCTAATATTCAAAACGATTTAATCAAAAGGCTCCCAGATCATGACATCCAAAACCCCAAAAATGCTAAACGTCCACGAACCTCTCTTATAATTGATTCCACTTCCCACCCCTGACTTGTTCCCGCCTTATTTTTTACCCAATGCGTTTTTGCAATCATTTCTCCTTACGTTGTACTTCTTTTTATTTTTTAGGTTAATTCTATCTGTTTACCTTTTTTCTTCAACTCTGCTTATTAATTATTTTTATTTGTTTTTATATGTTTATATATTAAATATAAATGAAAGAATAAAAAATGAATCAATAAAAACCTTCCTCGATTTGTTTAGATTACTTCAAAACTTTATGTGTCTCTTTCTTTTAATTCTTTATATATATATATATATCTGGGCAAGTCACCTATTAGTCTTTACCTGCTTAGTTTTTCAATGTATTATGGCAACACTTCAAAGGACTCCAACGCAAGATAGAAGCTAGCGCACCAACACAAATCACAAAACAAACAGTAAACACTTGTACAAAACAACAAAGTGGAACCATGCATTTACTGCTGTTACTATTTAACTATCCTCTTTCAATTTAATACTTTATTTGTGAATCGAATAAATATTTCATTGTCAGAACGTCATGAAAAATTATTTAAACATTGTCTATCACCTTAAAGTCATTTTAAAAGTTGTTCGACAGGTGATTTTTATTAAGGAACAATATTATTTTTAATACGGAAAGCTTCAAAATATTCGGTAGTTGTTAGCCAAAAAAGACGAGAGTGGATTGTGTCTTAACGCAGAAGGTTGTCAGAGAGATGAATGCAAATTTTTTAAAGTGACAAAAGAAGGATATAGGATTGCTAAATATAAAACATGGGCGGAATAAATTATCATGGAAATTTGGAGTCTGTAAAATACTATGCTAATCATCTATTTCTGTATCCATTTTTCATAATTATCACCTATGAAGAGAGTTTATAAGAGCTGATATTTTAGAATTGTAATGTATACGAAGTTTTTATTTTCTTTGGTATGTAATGTATGTTCTCACATCGATTTCCTCTGTAACACGATTTATAATAAAATTTTTAATTACATAAATATAGTATGGTCTGCTTGGTGCGGACAGAAAAACATATCCAGGAAGTTAAAGTTGGAAGTTGGAAGTTAAAGTTGCGAGTTCGATTCCAGGACTTCCTATTCTTAAATTTCTTATTTGTATTTTGTCTATTCTTAAATTTGGTATTGTATTTTGTATTTTAAATTTGTATTTGTATTTTGTCTTTCTTAAATTTGGTATTTGTACTTTGTCTATTCTTCTTAAATTTGGTATTTGGTAGCTTTGGTATTTGTATTTGGTCACTAAAATTTACTAAAACTAAAAATTTTGTATTTGTATTTGGTCACTAAGTACTATCCCTATTTGGTCACTTAATTTGTATTTGGTCACTAAGTACTATCCCTATTTGGCCACATAATTTGTATTTGGTCATTAAATTTGTATTTGGACACTAAATTTGTATTTGGTCGCTAAATTTGTATTTGGTCCCTTTGGTATTTGTATTGGGTCATTAAATTTGTATTTGGCCATTAAATTTGTTGGATATTGTTGGATTACTTGTAGAATATTTCGTTCGTACTCGAACCCAAACTGAAAGGTGCCGTACGCGATCATTGACTTTGTATTAAAAGCCGTCAGTTTTTATGCAAATCGTGTATTGTTCAAAAACATCTGATTGGATTGGGAATATAAGTTTGGTTTGTCGCTCTACGGTCATTTTATGCACAAGCGGGCTAAATAAACTGGGCCCCCACAGTTTAAAGAGGATTCCGAAACACTAAAATATGTCCATGCCACTGCCAGGATTCAAACGTGAAGCCTATGGTACGAAAGGCAGCAATTGGATAGGAGCGACAGAAGAAAACGCAAGAGAGAGAGAGAGCTTCTGATACGTTGAATGTGAAAGTGAATGTATTTTTTGTTACGATGATATATCGTTTTTGTTTTAATTTTGAATCCCGAGTAGGGTTAAGTTGTCTTAAAATAAATTCCTTGTTATTTAATGTTAAAACGTTTGGATCTATTCTGATTTAACACAACAACAGATACAAATGCAAAATAGTTGTTTGTAGTTAATGAACAAAATTTCCAATAGATTTCTTGTTTATACCATTTACAAAGAACATTTAAACTCAATTTCAGTTTCTATGAAACTTCCGGACAGAAATTTCTGTTTTACCAAATATGTTAAGAATACCAATAAAATCACAACAAAAGATGGGTAATTTTACTTTTATAATTTTCAAAACCTTTATTTAGTTGGTAAATGAAAAAAAAAAAAAGTTTGTTTTTAATATTTTATATTTTATTTTTAATATACTACTGTATCCAAAAAGTAAGAACAGTTTTCAACTTGAATTTCCCGGGCAAATGGTATTTCAATTTTTTTCTTTTTAGATTGATGACACTGGTTTCATTTTTGGCGAAAAAGTCGCGAAGAATCATTGCAATGTGAGCTGAAGCATTCAGTGTTTTCAGCGCATTCAGTTTCTTCGTTTGGAACGCGTTCGCTGCCTTCTTTGAACTGTTTATACCACTTCTAAACATTTCTTTCCGATATAGGAATGCTCACGGAATGCATTCTGCAATATTATATATATATTTACATACACAATCTGTAATTGTTTCCACCTGTCTTAATGTCCTGTTCCCCAATCATTTCAAAGTTTTCATTACTTTTTATTAAAAAGACTTGCATTTATTTTTTGTTAATTTTTAACTCAAAAAACACATTTGACTAGGAAAAGTCCATTATAAAAGTATACAAAAAATTTCCAATTCCAGTTCCTTGAAAATTTGATAAAAATATGCGATACTTAACAAATCTCAAAATATGTTTTCGTAAATTTGCGAACATATCTGCAATGCGGTATAGAATTGAATAAGATACAATTAATCATCCACAGTCAGTTATGAATCAGTTATCAATTATGAATTTAATATAACTACCACAAAGAATTAAAAAAATTATCTAAAATTTTAATATTGCTGTTATAAACAAAGCTTGTCAATGCGCACTGATTTTAAACCAAATTTGTAGTGTGCAGGTTGTGCAGCTGGAATTGTAACCTGGTGTGGCTGGGTTGAGACTTGACACAAGTTTAAGAACTCACAGTTATATTTATATACACACAAACAATTAAAGAGACAATATTTAACACATTTAAAGACCGATAATTATAGATTCGTGAAAGGACTCCACTTCTAAGCCAAAACCCTGATAATGGATGTGCGAAATAACGGGTGGGCTGAAACGTTCATAGGCTGACACATAGATGGCGCTACTAGTATTAAATCCATACGAGTTTTAGTTAGCCCTAACCTTCAAAAGTCACGTGTATAAATTTTACAGCTGTTGCACTATTTGTATGTGAGTTGCAGCATTTTTAGTGTTCATCACATGCAGTTCACTCGGCTGACTGGCGATTGGACTCCGATGTGAAATGATGGAGCCATGTTTCATCCATTGTCACACATCGACGCAAAAATTCGGGTTTATTACGATTGAACAGCTCCAAACACTGCTTAGAATCATCAATTCGTTATTGTTTTGGGTCGATTGTGAGCTCGCGCGGCACCCATTTTGAGCAGAGCTTTCGCATATCCAAATATTCATTCACGGTATGTTCAACACTTTCCTTTGATATCTTTAGGTTCTCAGCTATCTCAATCAACTTCACTTTACGATTATCAGAAATTATTTTGTGGACTTTTTGATGTTTTCGTCGGCAACAGGCTCTTTGGGGCGTCCACTGCGTGCATCGTCCTCGGTGATCATTTCGCCTCTTTTAAATTTAGCAAAAACACTTCTCTGCGGTTAATTTTCCTGGTGCAAAGTCAGAATAATGTTTATCAAGCCATGCCTTGGATTCAATTGTATTTTTTTTTTTTCGCCAAAAAGTAATGCTTTATTAACACATGAAATTTCCTTTTTATCCATTTTTTCAAACCAACAAAAGTTGCTTCCCTAAAAATGCTATAACTCACATACTAATAGTGCAATAGCTGTCAAATTTATACACGTGCCTTTTGAAGGTTAGGGCTAACTAAAAATGATATGGATTTAATAGTAGTAGCGCCATCTATGTGTCAGCCTACGAAAGTTTCAGCCCAACTCTTATACTTCCTCTCCGGGTAGGAATCTATAGGCCAACTAGGGGTTACGCTAAATATATTTCCTCTCGGGGTGACAGACTATAAACTAAACGTTTCTCAGCTGGAGCACCGATTGCACCGTACTTCCTCTCGAGTGAGAGTTTTCGAGACGTCATAGGGGGCGCTCTTGCCAGTGCGTAAGAGGAAGCACGGATACAAGTTTTTAATAGACGAACATCTTAAATTAATTACTAAATTTTAAACTGATTTATAAGTTTTTGGTAACCAACAAAAACCACTAAATCAAGATTTTTGTTACTACATAAATCACAAACAGAAACATTTTTATTAAAATTATACACGAATACTGATTAATCAGTTACTTTTATATTTTCTTATATTCTATAATTTATTGTTTTTAAGGAGAGCAGTTTTGTATAGTTATTTTTTCAAATTATTAGTATTGTATAACAGACTTATTTAAAATTACATTTTTCCAAACCTATTATCAAAGAATATCTCGATTTTTTCTTAAATTTTATGTGTACAACAGGAATGCTATAATTTTGTTCCATATAAATATTTATATAGATTGAACTTTTAGCTGTTTCAACTTTAATTCCATTAAGACATTCCATTAATGTTTCAACAATCCATTAAGTAAAATATAAGTCATTAATTGTTTAATAATTGTAAGTATATTTTATATCGGATAAATAATTTCGTCACAGAAATTTACTTACACTCAAGAGCCAAAACATTATGACCACCTGTCAATAACGAGTTGGCCCACCTTTGGCGCGCAGCATAGCTACAACCCGCCTTGGCATGGATTAATACCACCACTTAATTCCAGTTAAATACCACTTCCACCTGATCACGTGCCTTCCATGTCATCCGGGCGAGTTCATTGCAAAATGTAGGGGTGGTCATAATGTTTTGGCTCTTGAGTGTATTTATAAACTGCAGTTATATGTGTATTCTTCTCTCGCAGCTTAAACAATTAGAATACAAACAACTAAAAATGCAGACATTTCACAAAATGCCACTTAATGTCTGTCACGATATTTACTTACCTGTTATTTAGCTTTTATACAAAGACAAAACCTTGGAATCCCTCGTCTCGTAATCGATGATCGTTTAGTAATTGCAAGTAATAAGTTGGACAACTTAGTAAAAAACTTAGTTTTGAAAGAAATATGTCGCGTAGTATATTAATACATTTTGCACTCTTTCCTGCATATTATAGTATAATAGCAATATTATATAATGCTTACCCTTTTGGATATGCTGTTGAAATTTCAGGTAAAGTGAAATATTTTTTTCAATATTAATCAATTTTATTTTGTTTTTCAATAAAATATTTTGTAATTCAATAATCACATATTATATAAATTGGTATAATAATTATATATATAAGTTGGTATTATATATATTGGAAAAATTATATAAATTGTATATATTACAATTGCACTTATTAATTGTACATATTATATAATTTGTATAATACAATTTGTACATATAAATTAATTGTACATATCATATAAATGAGTATATAATTTTAAAGGATGTTTAATTTTCGTTTTATTGTAATAAGGTCAAATCTATCCTAGTGGTCTGTTATTTATGCAGATATATATATATATATTATGCAGTTATATTTTTATTTATGTTTTTGTTTATTTTTAACACATTAATACAACGTTTTGAAGTGTTAAATTTCCAGTTTATTTACAGTATAATTCATAATTCAGATGCGCATTCCTTCAAAAAGCATATTATAGCATATTATAGTACATATTATTGCCTATTGTAGTATATTAGCAATATTATATAATGTTTATCCCTTCAGATATGCTGTTTAATTTTCATATAAAGTAAAATATTTTGTAATTCAATAGCACATACTATATTATGTGAATTGGCATAATTTTGAAAGAATATTTAATTTTGGTTTTAGTGTTATAAGGTCAAAAGAATCAACAAATCCTTGATGGTGGTCTGTTTATTTATGCAGATTTGTATATATGCATATATTATGCAGTTATATTTATTTATGCATTTTATTTATGTTTTTGTATTTCTAACACTTCAATACAACGTTTTGAGGTGTTAAATTTATAATTTATTTACAATAAAATTTATAATTTGGATGTGCAATCCTTCAAGAAGTGGAAATTTTTCAACTTGTCTTTTAATATGGATGAATATATTTTATAAATGCTATAAGTTAAAGGAAAAAAAGGCATAATATAGTATAGTACATATTATTGCTCAGTGTAGTACACTAGTAATAATATATAGTAGATTTAGACCCACTATACAAGTAGATATATTTGGGGTGAAAAATTGAATCATAATAATTTGTTATTTTTGTGCTTACTATTATTCTAACATGTAAAGACAGATAATATAATAATAATGATACTTAACGGACATTGTAAAGAAATATATAATACTAAAATGAAATATATAAAATATATAAATATAAATGAAATAAAAAAAAAATCATTAAAAAATATTTATTTTACTAGTGCGATAATTTTTTTGCCACTCTTTCACTTAGCTTTTGCAAATTGATCTGAATTTCGATATTTTCATAACGTAATGAGTGTTGCAGGTTAGCTGCCGTTATGTTTGAGCGTGTTTTGTGTTTGGACAATTTCATTTTAGAAAAAAAACGATTCTCAAGGTGTAAGTTGAACCAAAAGCGCCAACAACTTTTTGTGACAGATTTTTCAAATTGGAAAATTCTCTTTTGTGACATAAGCGTTATGCAAATATGTTTTTAATTATCACGTTTCAAAAATGTTTTTTAATTCAATATTGCATTTAAGTCAACCAATTAAATTTGGAGATATTCTGGGGTCGACTCGATTTCAACATGAAAGGGAAATGAATATATTTCAAAAATTTTATTGCATTTGTCTAACTACTGACTACTAACTACTTTGTATAACTACTGAATCGGCTTTCAAAAGCAGCTGTTTTCACTACTTTGGTCATTATAAAATAAATATATTTTGTAAAAGTGTAATAAATCTCACGGGCAGGAAAAATGTTTAAGACCGGCCACGGTTTGGCCACCTTTGATTTACAAAATCACCGAGGTAAAAATATGTTTGGTCTGTAAAGAATATATTTCTTCAAATCAATATTGCGACAGTTTGACAGTACAGAAAGCTTCTATCAAGAATATTATCATATTTTGTTAATAATGTATTTACATTTTTACTTTTAAAACAAATGGGATGTAGCAAAGAAGGCTAGTATATTTCGAAAATCTATGAATAAAAAGAAAAGAACAGAAATACATCGTTTACTGTACTATGTTTAAAAAACTGCAAATTTTCAAACACAAAATTTCCAATGTAGTTGCAGAGTTCATCAACAGATGGTGCCACTGCAGTTTGAAATAATTCGTATGCGATATTTACAAACATATGAAATACTTATAAAAATACGATAGTATTTCAATGAAATAAATATCGCAAAATATCTGCAAAGACATCTGTTGGTTTGTTAACAAATGGATTCTAGCGCGTTGTAGTAAGTAAAGCGCCTTGGGGTAATTGTTGGAAAATGCAGTACTATGCTATACTATGTATTATGTATTATACTATAGCATATAATATGCTTAAAAACTGTAAATTTCCAAATACAAAATTTCCGAAGTAGTTGAAGAGTTCATCAACAGATGGTGCCCCTGCATTCTTGAGGATGAATCTATGTATACTGCCCTCCAAAAGTTAAGGAACAACCGGTATTTTGCGCCTAATTTGCAAATGAGGGAATTGGGAAACACCAAATTTGGATGACATGTGTACAAAACAATTATGTATTGATTGCAACATAGAAGTTTACATAAGAAAAAAAGCAAAAATGATTTACAACAAAAAAAATCGCTGGAAAAGTCCCTTCTTGGAAAAAATAATAATCACAGTTTTATGTGATAAAATGTCATACAAACATAACAAAAATGAGTTTTAATAAGGGATATGCCCATCCCTAGCTTGAATGCATTGGCGGAATCGACTTTCCATGCTATTAATTAAGCTGTCGGTTACCGAAATGGGAAGCGAAGACCAGACACTGAGTAAGCTTTGTCCTAGCTCTCCCAAAGACCTTGGGGAAGGATTTAAAAACACTACCAAGATAGCTTAAAGATGTTCTATCGGATTCAAGTCTGAGCTGACTGTTCCATTAGCTCATCGAGTTGACTATTCCATTCGCTCCAAACCAAGACCCTCAAGATACTCCTCAACAACTACAGCTTGGTGATTTCGTGCATTACTATCCATTAAAATGAAAAATTGCTAATTGCACCGGCATATGGGCGGACATATGGATCAAGGATCTCATCCCGACATCTGAAACCAAGTCACAGTTCCTCCCTGGAACGCATGCAGGTCAGTGTAAACACCGAGTGAGATCCCTGCCCAAACCATTATTCCACCACCTCGGTAACTGTGTCTTTCATCAGTGTTGGATTGATGGTATCTGGTGCTTTGTTCCCTCCGGATCATCAGACGTCCAAATCGCTCCCCAGTGTGAATCTGGACTCGTCTATAAAGAGTGCAGGAGCCCATCCTTGTCTGGTCCAGGAAACATGTTCTCTTGCCCAAGATAAGCGGGTCCTTCTCTGTCGTCCGTTGACAGGGACACGCACACTGGCCGCCTTGCATAGAGACCTGAATTGTGAAGACTCTTTCGCACCGTAGTAGCGTATATTCTGCTTCCTGTTGCTACAGAATGGTCTGCAACAAGTAGTGACGCAGAAATGCTTCTTCTCCTTCAAGCCGAAAGAGCTATGAAACGGTCTTCTGTAGGTGTTGTAGCTCGTGGTCGACCTGGAACATGTCTTCTGGACACAGAAGCTTCGGTTTGATATTGATTACAAAGACGGTGGCCACACTGCAAGGCACATTAAGACACCTAGCAGCATCAACCGGGGACAACCCCATTTCCATCCATCCCACCACCTTAACGAAACGGGCAACCGACTTTCTTCCAGGCATTGTGGGACCCCACTGCCTATTGTGAACGAATCTGTTAACAAAAGTTGTAAATCATCAAAAGTTACACGCGTAATTACGAAAGCCTGAAGTTTGCATATTTTTCTCTCACTCATATATACTGGTTTGTTGCTATAAAAAAGTGACTGCTATCGTTTCTGCACAAATTTGCATGAGGTTTTATTATTTATATAAACTATAAATTTTATTGTTACTGTCATTTTTTGATGGTGATCTTCGAAAACCTGTTGTTCCTTAATTTTTGGAGGGCAGTATACTTCGACTTTCTCTATTGCGCGTGGTGCTCAGGAATTGCAAATTTACTATGTAATAATTATAAACACCAAATTATTCACTAATATTTTTTACAATTATATACCACACCTGCAGGTTTTCCTGAACCTTCCTTCCTTCGTTGACTTCTTGACCTCATTGGGACAATTAACTCCCGATAAAAAAAACGACAGAATTGCTGTTTCTTTTGCAAATGAAGTGAAATTAGCAAGAAATAAGTTTTGAATGCATCTTGTTTTCTATAACTTTTCATGGTATTAAGAATAAAAATTATGTTACATTCAAGTTAATGAAATTTTCACTTTTATTTGAAAAATTTTATTTTTTAATAAAAATAATTTTTTAAAAATTAATTTAAGGATGATTAGATTATTTTATTAATATGGATTTCTCTCATGTATTCTACAAATCGTTAAATAAAGTTAATCATTCATAAATATTTTTTGGTTCATTTATAGTTTACAAGATCTTAAAAAATTTATAATAATAATTAATAAGTAATTGTCAACAAAATTAATCATAAAATTTTTGGAATTAAAAAAAAAATTATAATAATTAATAAGTAATTGTCAACAAAATACATGATGTAAAAATATTTTTAATTGTAAAAGGGGACTGTTTTCAAGAACAAAATTAATTGATCATAAATTAATATTTTAAAGAGATTTCATGTACAGATTATTTATTAATTTGTAGTTGTATATTTAGTATACTTATACAAAGTAAAAATATGATTGCCTTACGGCTAATAAATGGCTTAAAGGCTAATAAATACTATTTATAAAAAATCTGCTTTTAATTAACTGGATTCAAATAGAAAGAAAATGTATAAAAAATTATGCTTACAATTAACTAATCAATACATTTTTGATGATATGCTTTAAAGATTCAATTGCATTATAAAGAACAAAGGCAAATTAATGAAAAATTACATGTTTTATATTACAATTATTGATGAAAATATCAAATCATGACACTATAGGGAGTGAGAGAAAAATGAATCGAAACAGTTATAAAATATAACAATAAAATCGATTTCATTCAAAAATTTAAAGAATGGAAAAGAAGACTTTTCAAAAATATTTTCTATATCCTTCATTAATATTGATATCTTCATGAATATTCATATAATTTTTTCACTTTTAATTAATTAGAAATTTATTTTGAAATTCCTTTGCTCAAAACAATAAAACTGAACATTTCATTATAACATGGATAGTGTTAATGCAATATTGAAGAAATTAAGACATTTCTCATCTGCTGCGAGCATTTATAGTTATTTATCTTTCACAACTCTGAGAAATAAACGTTGCCTTTTCACGAAATATTTCCTATTTTTAGATAAATTCATTTGCTTAGCTGTCTTTTGTTTTAAAGTTCTGTTCTACATAAAATGTAAGCAAACAAAGAATTTAGTTATTTACTAAATTCGAAGTCATTCTGTACTTACCTCAGGAAAAAGCTGATCGTTAAATTGAAAGACCTGTGTCAAAAAATTCCACAAAATGTTGCTGAAAAATTTGTCGTATTTCGTATTAGTAGTTGTAGTTGTTTTTGTGGTTGCAACGTAGGAGCACAAAAACAGCGAAGGCCTATTAGATGACGTCACAGGTAAAATTAAATTTTATGTTATTGCTATAATTTTTAAATATTTTCATGTGTTTTCACCGTTCTATGTTACATATCAATATTCAAGATTCTAGACAAATTACCAATCCCTTGTCGGTTTTCAAACACCTAGACTATTTCAAAAGTACTAATATTTGCATAACTTATGAATTGTCTAACTTTTAATCTTTGGATACCCATTGATAGATGACAATGCGTTCCATGTTCTCTTATCTTCTACACTTTTATTTAGTGTTGCATATTAATATTCAAGATTCTAGATAATTAATCGATATCAGTTTTCAAATGCCTAGCCGATTTCAAAAGTACTAATATTTGCATAACTTATGAATTGTCTAACTTTTTAATCTTTGAATACCCATTGATAGATGACAACAAGTTCCATGTTCTTCTACACTTTTAGTTAGTGTTGCATATCAATATTCAAGATAGATAATTAATCTATTCCTTATCGGTTTCCAAACCGCTTAGACGATTTCAAAGTATTAATATTTGCATAACTTATGAATTGTCTAACTTTTCATCTTTTAATACCCCTTCATAGATGGCAAAGCGTTCCATGTAAAAACAAAGAATTTAGTTATTTACTAAATTCGGAGTCATTCTGTACTTACATCAGTAAAGTTGATCGTTAAATTGAAAGACCTGTGTCAAAAATTCCACAAAATGTTGCTGAAAAATTTGTCGTATTTCGTATTAGTAGTTGTAGTTGTTTTTTGTAGTTGCAATGTAGGAGCACAAAATAGCGAAGGCCTATTAGATGAGGTCACAGGTAAAATTAAATGTTATGTTATTGTTATAAACCTTTTTTAAATTTTCATGTGTTTTCCCTTGTTAGAACCTTAGTCGTTTTCACTTAAGTCATATCTTTATCTTCTGTAAGTTACCATACCGTAAAAGTTATCACATTCTTTATAAGTTCCATAAGTTACCATATATTCTATAAGTTACCATACCTTCTATAAGTTACCCATTGATAAATGACAACGCGTTCCATGTTATCTTAGCTTCTACACATTTATTTATTGCATATCAATATTCAAAATTCTAGATGTTTAATCGATCCCTTGTCGGTTTTCAAAAGTATTAATATTTGCATAACTTATGAATTGTATAACTTTTAATCTTTGATACCCATTGATAGATGACAATGCATACCATGTTCTCTTACTTATACACTTTTACTTAGTGTTGCATATCAATATTCAAGCTTCTAGATAATCAATCGATGGCTTGTCGGTTTTCAAACGCCTAGAAGATTTCAAAAGTATTATTTTGTATAGCTTTCGATTTGTCTAAATTGTAATCTCTGAATACCCCTTCATAGATGGCAACTCGTTCCATGCCCTCTTTAACAAGCCAAATCACTTTTATTCACGTCCCTTCTTATAAATTTAAATAATAGCATAAAATATCTTAGATGGGATTGATTTCAGATAAAATACTATCTAATACAAAAATAAAATTTATCTTAGATTTGATATTTAACTTGAATAATAATTTGACTTTGTAATTCTCAAAACTGAAGAACCTTAATCGTTTTCACTTAAGTCATATCTTTATCTTCTACTTAGTGTTGCATATCAATATTCAAAATTTCAGAGGATTAATCGATCCCTTGTCGATTTTCAAAACGTCTAGACGATTTCAAAAAAGCATTAATATTTGCATAACTTACGATTTGTCTAACTTTTAATCTCTGAATATCCCTGGACAAAGTTGTCCATGTCCTCTTTGACAAGCCCCCGTCCCATTTATTCGATTCCCTTATGATAAATTTAAATAATGACATATAATATATTACTGAAAGATAACTAAATCTGTGGTAAAAAGTGGCACATTATTCAAGACAGCTGGAAAGTCTTTAACACTTGACCACGTAGAGAGGCGTTGCCAACTTTCGATTAAGCCGGACACGATTGTCTTGCGGAACACCTAAACAGGATAAAGTGTCCGCGCCTCGAACACTGCCCAATAAGTAGAGCTGGAACAAGGAATTCAGAACATCTTTTAAAATGTCCAGGACTGAACAGGGGAACTCGCCAAGGATAAATTTTACAATTGCATTTGGATGCCAGAAGCATCATGGACTAAAATAAAGTGCCTACTCCCTCTATTTATTCTCTTCCCCTTTGACCTTTTGTGGTGTGCGAGACTAACACTTATAACCAATTGCTGTCTTAGTGTACGTTTGCTTTGCTTGTTGTTCTTTCTTTGTGTGTGATCCTTATTGTAATGGATTGGTTTCCAATAAAACCATATATTGCAACACATATAATATCTTAGATAGGATTCATTTAAGACAAAATACTATCTAATGTAGAAACCAAAATTTGTCTTAGACTTGATATTTGACTTGAATAATAATTTGACTTTGTAGCTCTAAATGCAGAAAAAAAATTCATTATTTTTCTTTAGAATTCTCGTTAATCCATTTAGTGCCCTAATGGAGGCTTAGGTGGTAGTGTTTTTCTGGTTCATTATACATTAGATTCAGCCCACTTACAATACAACCCTGTTAAAAATTCTCAATAAACGGCTTAATTTGTGTAACTTTAATCTTTGAATACCCATTGATAGATGACAACACGTTCCATGTGTTATTTGACAAAGGCATGTCCATTTTCGATTTCCATATTATATATTTAAATAATAACATATATATATCTTAGATGAAATTGATTCAAGTCAAAACACTATGTAATATAGAAATTAAAATTTATCTTAGAATTTATATTTGATTTGAATAATATTTAGCTCTCTTTATAGCTCTCAATACAGAAAAGAATTCTTCTAAATACATTTAGTACCCTAAGGCTTAGGCGGTAGTGTTTTTCGGTGCCTAAACTCACTGTACATTATATTCGACCCACTTACAATACGACGCAGGTCAAAATTCTCTCTAAACGGTTTGATTATCGATGGGTCGGGATGTAATGTGGATGGTCTTCTAAGAAAAGAACTTTCGAGAAAAGTTTTTGTTTCTGCTTTTCATATTTTTTTCTTTTTTAATTTCTAGATATCAGAGTAATAATAATTTTAAAACCTCTTCATAAAATAGTTTCAATCGTCAGTTCACATGAATTTGTTAACATATAATGTATTAAAATTGACAAAAAAATTACGCAAATGGACAAAGAAAAATTTCAGCCATAAAAAATAGTTTCTGCTAATGAGAGGACTTAGTGATAATATTAATTTTCCCTTATATATCTGCATCAAATTCTGTGCAAATGTTACAGCTATGTATTTTATCTGAATCGACACAATTGAATATTATTTTATTTGAAAAAAATTATTTTAAACCATAGAAAAAAAAACAGAAATATTTCCTGCAGTATATATATATATATATACATATACATACATATTTATATGAAAATTTTGTATAGTATTAATTTTTCCTGTAGTTTTTCCATATTTAATTGAAATTTGTTTAGTAAGATAAATTAAAATTATATACATATATATATATGTTAAATTATCATATTTTTAAGTAATTAAATATTAATTGTAAATTGGTTCCACAGTTAATGTCTTCATATATGTATTGTGTTAAATACAAACAATGAAGTTTCAAATTAATTTGATTTCTTAAGCGTTGATTTTCTTTTGCAAAATCAATCTTACAAAAACTGTATAGTACTTTTTTAGATACAACTATACAACTACTACTATTATTTTACTATTACTATTATTACTACTATTAATTATCAATCGGTTAAATATTTGGGCGAAATTCTTAAATTAAAAACTCAATTGTATGCGATATTTAAATATAACATATAATATATATATATATTTATATATATATATATAATATTTAAATATATATATATCCACAAGAAATTATAGAAAGCCAGATGTTCTCAATTTACAGGGAAAATTTAAAAAAATACTTATTTGTCTTTCTTTATTCGTCTCACCTTATACTGATTTCAGTAGAGTGAGGCAATGAAATTATGCAAAATTCCTTTAAACATCTCAGAATTATGAGGATGTAATTAGAATCATATTTATAGTACATTGGTATATTACAAATATAAGATGGTTTGATTTTCGCTCCATGGTCATTTTGTGCAAAACTTTAGGAAAATTAGACCAGGACCTACAGTTTAAAGTGGATTCTTAGCCACTAACAAACTTCTATGACATAGTCAGGATTCGAATTTGAAGCCTGTGGTACCAAAGGCTAGACAGCTAGCCAATTGGCCATCAGGCCACCAAATATAAGATGAGGAAAGCTGTCAAAAACATATTCTTCAAAGATTTTATTAAAATTCCTATATTATAAGTTTTCAACGAGATTCTAATTCCTGATAATGGCTAAGCCTGTTACTCTTTACTCAAAAAAAAAACTTATTCATTGTTCTTGTTTTAAAAGAAACACAAAGGCAAAAACATGTTGTTTGGATAAATTTTCCTTCGTGAAGGATATAATTATTTTTTGTTATAAATTTACTGTATTTTTCATTGCATTTCGTTTTTTTAATATTCGTTTCTTTCTAATAATTTTCAATAAAATTTACCTTTCAAATCTATTTGATATCAATCATTAACTATGGAAAAAGATGTTATGGTTAATTCTGATCTATATATACTCCCAATCTATTTGTTGCGTGCTGATGGCTAATTGGCTAGCTTTCTGGCCTTGGAACCACAGGCTTCAGATTCGAATCCCGGCGGCGGGAAGGATGTTCAGTTTCCGGAATCACATTAAACTGTAAAGTTACGGTCCTAATTAGCATAAAGTATGCAAAAAAATTACCAAATAGGGCGACAAGCCAAATTCATCCTATTTCTGAAAAGAAATTCGTTTTAAATATATCCTTTTTGGATCCCTTTATATGGTTTGCCGCTATAAAGTCTTTTGTTCTGACTTTAGGCTAATTAAATCAGGACCTACAGCTTAACGGGGATAAAGCACCCTAATCAACATTCACGTCACAGGCAGATTCTAACCTAATGCCTGTGTGCCTTGGTACTCATAGGTTTTTAGTACCTTTGGTACCCAAACTTAAACAGACTGTGAATGCCCTTTTGATGCCTTACTGGTGCTTTGTTTGAGTGCTGTCAAAAAAATGATAAAAAATAATTTTAAAAGGTTAAATAGGTTTTTATTAATCGTGTTTATAAGGAAATAAATTAAAAAGAGTGGGTCCGATAACCAAGAACCTACTGTATTTCAAATATAATATTGTTATATATATATAATGCAATGAATAAATATTATGATTTAGTTACATTGTAATAGATATTTCCTATTTCTATAGGTTCTCTATCTTCATCTCTAGGATCTAAATCTTCCGGCGCACTTTCACCTCTACACTCCTTGAAGAAAAGTAGTAGGGTTCTGACATACTGAAAAATGTTTTTGATTTAAGCAGCATAGATCATTCAGGGTTCATCAACTTCTTAACGAAGCAGCTGAAAAGTTTGCAAGAGTTCAAAGGTTTGGTGTTGAGCTGCGCGTCTCATCAAAAGCACAATCGCTCAAATAGTAGACGAATATTTAGATCTCCTAACATCGCAAAATTTGAAAAATGTTTTATTCAATTCGATGGCCAAGTATCTCAGAGGACAAAACTCAATTAGAAAATGCTTCTTCAGCCGTGTCCACCGTGAGACAATTGAAGGAATTTGCCAAACGTTCAGTAAGAAGAACAATCATCCTGGAATCCAAGCCAGCATTGTCGGAAGATTAGATCAAATTGCTGACTTAGCTGGTATTACACTTGAAGAACATGGTCCAGATCTTTGGCTCAAACATAATAAGGGACAATGATATTCAGTCGAGTTGGTAAGCCGGAACTCATCCTACAACAAAATTAAAATTAGATTCCATCGGCTTCAAGAATAACGTTAACTCCAAGGTTACATGGGATCTAGCTAAATAGGAATAAATCATTTAAAAGTATATTTAAATATGAATTAAGAGGCGGCTCGTAGACTCTGAATGACTTTTGTGATCCTTTTGTATCAATGCTAGAAACCTGTAAAAGCTGTCCTGTCAAAAGTCAATCACTTTGGAGCATGGCCATTCTGACAAATAAATCTTGTAAAATTCAGTATACAATTTCACTATTGCACAATCATTCAGTTTGAAAGCATTTTTCGATGCATTTGGATCGATCTCATGGTGAATGCTGGCATGCACTTTGAAGAAACATAGGTCCAGATCTCTTTGGCTCCACTGAGTGAAATCGATGTATTCAGCTGATCTAGAAAAGATATCTGAAACCATTTCCTACAACAAAAATTCGAAAACTCAGATCCGACTCGAAGTCCTTCAAGGAATAACTATTAGCTCTGTGCTACAAAGTCAACAACTGAAATATAACAATCCCATTTTAAAAAGCAACTTTGAAGAGGGGATTAAGATTGTTTTGGTAAATCAAGCATTGAATAATTTTGAGATCCCTTTTAGATTTCGATACTTTCGGAAAACTTGTAGAAAAGCTGTCCTGTCAGTCATCATTTGGGCAGTAATGGCCATTCTTGACAAGTAACCTTTGTAAAACTCAGTATACAACACACACACAACCATTCAGGAGAAAATTAACAAAATAAATCATAGGTCGTATCTGGTGCTCTTATTAAAGATTCTTGTATACTTTTTATGTATAAAATATTTGTTGAAATATTGGGTCATCATATTTAGAAAATGAAATTTTTGATATCGATCTTTCAATTGATGAAAAAGATATGTATATAAATATTTTGTTGGTAATGTATTTGATAATTTCAATACTGAACTCATTTCATTTTGGTTTTCTTCCAAAGAACATTTTAACAAAATGAAATAAAAAAGTTTATTAAAATTGTAAACAAAACACGAAATTTTTAAAGAAAGCAAAAGACAGCAGATCTATTTTTGACATTATTTCCTATATAAGCATCACACTAAATGAAAAGTATAGATAAACAGACTATACTGAAATAATTAATAACATAACAACTGAATAATGACATCAATACTCGAACTCTATTTCATTTTGGTTTCTTCCTTCCAAAGAACGATTTCCTAATCAAAATGAAATAAAAGCATATCAAAACTGTAATCAAACACAATTTCAAAAGAAAGCAAAAGACGTAGACAGATCTATTTATGACATCTATATAAGCATCACCTTAATTTATGAAATAAAGTATGAGATAACACTTTTGGTAAATACCAGAAAATAATCAATGGAAGATATCATACCTGGAAATAATAACATCACAACACTTGAACTCTATTTCATTTGGATCTATCTCCAAAGACATTGCTGAAAAAAACACAAAATTTTATAGTGAAAACTGTGGAAGAATAGAACTTTTGAGATATGTCATAAAAGACTAGAGATTCTTATTTACATTATCTCATATATAAATATTGTCACCTTCATGAATCCAAAAGCAGCAACTCAAACTACTCCGGAATCTAGATGATTATTGAGGTCCTCCTGTGTGATAAGGATTTCTGTATGCTGAAAATAAGCCTTATCAGCTTCCGAGAGAAAATTTCGATCACTTCCTGAGAGATACCAAAAATGGTCCATCTGTAATCTTATCCTTCGTTTCACTAATAAACCAAACAACTGATGATTCCAACTATTCCACAACATAGCAATTGGCCTTCCGTGAATAATAGACTTAACAAAGGTACAACTCAAAATGACATGAATACTCAATTGTTTTTGAGAACCGATAAATTCTGAATTTAACTTCATAAATGAACTTATAATATGAACTTTCTAAAGATTATGATTATTGTAATAGTAATACAACAACATAAGCACATTTTAAAATGAATTTTTTTTCAGTTGATTGGGAAAATAAATTGCAAAATGCACTTTTGACTTTTTTTCTTAGTTTCATTTTTTAACTACAGTTAATCTGCCAGACTCACACTGTACTTGTCCTGCTAGAGAACTGCTAGTGAACTTTACTTAAAATGGCCAATATCAGGTCTTATAAAGGTACTCTGCATTTTCATCTTTGCAAAGTCCATAAAAATTTTCCTTGAATAAGAACTGGCTATGGCATTCTGAGGGCTCAGGCTTATCCTGACTTGAACACTTTTTAAATGAAAAGCAAAGTGATATGACTTTTTTGAAGAATGATCTTGAAATGATCTCTAAACATTGAATTCTCCATATATACAGTGGAGCAAAATGGAACTGAATTTATATGAGATCCCAATAAAAGAGAATGCGCGACCAATACAACAGAGTCAGAACTTGACTTGAATTACCTTTACATGGTAGAATCAATCTTCATCTTTTCTTTGACAGCACCAGAAGAATTTGAGAGTTATCGCCTTCTTGACTTCATTACAACTGCAGACAATCCAAGAAAATTAGAATTTACGTGGCTTTAGATAATACACAATAGTAAGATATTATTAATCAGACTTCTTGATCCGTTGAGGAGTAATAAGAAATGAATTTTTATGGGAATGAAGTGAGCTTTTAAAAAGTCATTTAGATTTAACTAGAAAGATAAAACTATATATTTTAGCTGGAATGAGAGGAGGAGGTCAGAAACCATATGACACCAAATAACTATGAGGGGTTTTACAGACTTAATAAAGAAGACTCTAATTCTTACTGAAGTTTTTACTATATCTACTTTTGCCCTTGAAATGGCAGCACATGATTTTAAGAAGGTGCAATGCGACCAGCCATCAACGTATCCATCAAGATTTTAATGATCCTGACTTGCATTATTACAGGCACTCTCCTCTCGCTACATTTCAAGACCTGCATTTTAATACAATATAAAACAAGGTTTATAATGGTATTGATAGTGGTTTACTGATTGAAATTTACGAATGAGGAAAGTCCGTTGTTTGAAAATCTTGCATTTTTTTTAATTCTTAAAGAATGAGCCTGTAAATAGCAGCAGTTGTCAAACTTAAGGTTGGTAAGCTGCAGATAGAAGATTTCTAAAG